>JZLH01S0601409.1:71774-84515 GCA_001188425.1 Eucidaris tribuloides
TAAATAAACAAACAAATAGATAAATAAATACATGTATAGATATACACAAATTTTACAATTGATTTAAATAATTCAGAAATATACCATAAACACATTTATAATCACAAAACTCCTGTCTCTTCTGAAGAAATTTTTTGGAAAATGCCATTTTCTCTATCATAATAACAAGACATAGAGACTAACCTTGGTATAAATCTAAATCTTACACGTTCTACCTCTTTTAAATTTTTTCCACTTTAATTTGGGTCGCATGAAGCATAGTATAAGTTTCGTAAAATAATGATATGTATAAATCAGTTCCGGTTCATGGTCAAAATCTCTCATTTATTTCCAAGCTTTTGCCCAAATCAACAACAGGAACTATATTTCAAAACAAGGTCTACTACAAAACAAAAATTAACACAGGTGCAAACTCAACATTTTCAAACTCATACTTCATATTCATACAAGTCGTGTCCACACGGAGGCTGAAACTCCGGAGTTTCAGAACTCTGGTGTGTCGATCGGGGTTTTTGACCGTGCGGACGCATTGAGAGTGTTATCGGGGGTCTAGCAGAGTTTTATTCCCCACAAAAATCTGGGGGTGAAGCTGAAACCCCGATAAAACTTCGGAGTGTTTTGGAGTGCCGTGCCGTGCGGACAGCTTCGGGTATTTGCGGAATGGAGTTGACCACGCTTTTGATATGAGAAGCGGAGGTGAATGGGCACGGGGGTGATTTCAGGGTTTCAGCCGTCGTGTGGACACAACTTGGAGTGAAGTAAACTTTTTAGATTTAATTTTCACCTCCGGAGTTTCAAACCCTTGGAGTTTCATGGCCGTCTGAACATGGCCACAGTTCTCAACTTCAATTTGGGTCAACACCTGTTCAGGAAGCTCATTTAAAATGTTCCATCATAATGATATGCATAAGTCAACCCAGGTGCAAATCTAACTCGTTAAAATTCTTACATGTTCATTTCATAGTTCCTTCCTGTTCTGGATGGTTAATATTTAACAACAGTCTGAGAAAGTACAACTCATTAGATGGACATTCCAACTTGTTGACAGCATAAATTGTAGATTTCTTACTTTCAGTTTGGGTCAACACCTGTTCAGAGAGGTTAATATTTAACAAAAGTCTACAGATAGAACAGGCATTCCAACTTGTTGACAGTACAAGTTGTTGATTTCTATGGTCTTTGTGGAGTTAAGAACTGTCACAGATAATATTCTTTACTTGACCGAGGAGGAGAAATAAATTGTGGTGCAAGTTTGCTTATATTTACTAGCAATGTACAGTGCAGGTTGTTTATGACATTAATTATTGATCTAGACATAAATCAAAGCTGTTAATATCTCCTGTGTAATTCAAAACAATGTATAAAACTAGTTTTCTTTGTAATTTGTGCTTTGTAAATTTTTATTTTGCTTTATTTTCATTTTATATCATTTCCTTGGTATTTCATTTTGATTCAGAGGAATAAAAACATGTTTTTTTTTTTGGGGGGGGGGATTTCCAATTTTTCTGTCTTCTACTTAATATCCACTTTTTTCTGCTCTCTGTGTCACAGAAGACTCAAACTGTTACCTATAACCCAAATACCAAGGATGGAGTCGAGGCCAACCATTTCGAGTCACGACGCTGCTGAAAAAATATTTTTCCCATAGACTTTGTACACATGACTCGGTCCGAGGCCAAGACCAAGGCTGGCCTCGACTCCATCTCTGCCAAGTACATACGTCGACATAATCAAAGTCATTATCTTACCTGTCCATCAGCACAGCCAATGGGAGAGTTGAGGACAAAGTCTGGTGGAGCCAAGACATCTACGAGAGCTACGATGTCATCTTTCAGCTCTGCACACAGCTGGAGGATGGCATCACGGATCAGACGGGCAGTCTGGGACCCGGAGAAGTATCCACCTGATGAGGAGGACAAAATAACATCTTGACTTTTCAGCAAAAATTACTAGGAAACCCCATTTTGTACTGTTTAAGTCTCACAGCTCAAGTTGAAATCATACAGCAGGTCCATGACATTTGTGAGCACACAAAAACATTATCTATCTATGTGTCATAGAATCTGGTACAGCTTGGAAATTCTTCATCTATTTGTGCCAATCTCTGCAACTACAGAACCTGAATTTAATACACTGTCAATTACATCTTGACTAAATTCTGTGATTAATAAACTTGTTTGAAGTTTACTATCATAGATAAACTTTGCTAAACTAAATTATACTGATTTTTTTTAAAACTAACACAAGCTGCCTTTTTGTTATCAGAAGAGGAGTTTTGATAAATTGCTTAACATATTTTTTGTATCGAAATTAGGGATTGTTTAAAAGCAGGACACAGTATCAATGGGTCAAGAGATGCTTGAATACAAGAGTAGACTGCATTTCTCTGAAAAAGAATCACTTGGATTCCAATTCAAACAGAATCAATAATTTATAATTTATATCTGAAAGTATGTTTGATGTTGAAGAATCAAATCTGCTGCAATGAATACTTCCACAATAATTTTGCTGAAATATTTTACCTTGATAGAGAGTGCCCATATGTTTCTCCAGACTCCATAATCCATACAAGCTGCACAACCTGGTGAGGACTGCTGTCTGTTCAGGGGTCAGGGAACCACTCTTTAGGTACTCCCAGAACTGGTTCAATAATGTGTGCTGCATAGAATTAAATAAAACAACAAAAATGTATGAAAGAAATTATTCAGAGAAGTAAATTGTGATGTAATAGATTTATTCATGTAATGCTCTCTGTATTTTTAAGATCGTGAAATATGATGTAATAGATTTATTCATATGACGCTCTCTGTAATTTTTTATAGATCAGCAATTGCAAACTTAACAATACAGACAGCATCATATGAATAAATCTCTTACATCTCAGGAAACATGTAGTTGGTAACATGAAATAGAGTACTGGCCAAATGACTAAGCTGATCTTGCATGAAATTTCACTCATTCATTAGTAGTCTTTACTTGAAATTCTGTTTATTACACTCTCTGTTGTAACTAAAAAACACACTGTGTTACACTGTAAACCTGGAAATTCTGTGCAAACTGAACTTAAAAGGCAAGTGAATCTGTTCAACACAGACTTTAAAAATACATAAATAAATTATCTTTTGGATGGGGGATTAAATCAGCCCTCAGAAATTGCCTCCTAGAACTATTTGAGGTGAACTAATGTACTACAATGAAACTTTTAAGAAAGAATATCAAATGTCTGGGCCTTGCAGGACTTCTATGCTCTTCTAATCATTTTTACATATATGCATTAACAATTTCTGAAAATGATATGTTTTTTAATTCCAAATAATCAGCTCTTAGCCATTACTATGTATGCAATTTTTTGAGATAAAGTAGATACATAAAGCATAAACAATAATATTAACCGAAATCACAAATTCAACTTTTACCTTCATGAAAATCCAAAGAGAAAACATTCTAATACAATCAAAAAAGAATGTAGTGTTTTCAAAATCTCTAACAAACACATATTTCAATGAATGTTATCAGTAGTAGACTACACGACAAAAACAGTACTTTCTTATAATTGGTGACTCGTCAACTCAAATTAATTTTTGTTGGCAAACTAAGCAAATAGGCAAGAAGCACTTGTGGTAGATACCAAATTGTCACATTTTACAATCACTGCAGCACTTACCTCAATGAATGCAATAGATAGAGTCCTGCAGAAGAAGACCTGGGAGTCATTCCTGGCTGTGAAGGCATCCTTGCCATTCATCAACTCCTGCTGTAGCTTGTGGGAACTCTCCCTCAGGAGGTAGACCACCAACCACCGGTAGGCATCGACGATCACTAAAAAGGGAAGGAAAGGAATAATTCAGAAGTGTTTCATCACTTGTCCACCAAATACACCAATTGCAATCTATCTTAAACCTAAGATTTTAACCAGGGAAGGTGAAAAGTAATACATCTTTAATTATATATGTAACACAAAGTGACAAAGGAAAATGACTATGATAGTGAAGATGATGATGAGTAGGAGGAGAAGCCTTATGATTATGAGGAGGAGGAGGAGGTTGAGGATGATGATAATGAAAATAATGTTGATAATTATGATAATGATGTTGACGATGATGGGGATGATTTTGATGATGATGATTATAATAATGATGATGTTGACCAAGAGGATGATGACAATGGAGAAGGACATAAACATACAACTAGAAAACGTCAATGACGTAGCGCTCATCCGGCATCTCGCAACATCATATATCCGAAATTTCATGTGGTACAATTTTATACTGGTCAAAAAATTAAGGAACATGAATATAAAAAAATTAGAGTGAGAAAAATATTAGTTTCATGCCCCGGAAGGGACATGAAAAAAAATTAAAAAAAATTAAAAAAAATAATAATAACTACAAGAATTATATATGATTGCACCCCCAGATCCCTTCCGGGGCTCCATACTGATTTTTGTTGTTGGAAAAAACACATTTGAAGTGGAACCAAATTAAAAGGTACTTGATATGAATAAGAACTGAAATAAATTTGTTATTTTTGGAATAAATCTACATAAATTACCATAATTAATTAATGGAGCAACAGTTAAAAATTCTGGGTACAAGTTTAGTGTACCAAGCTTAGCTCTACCAGATAAAGCAAACTAAATCAAAATTGGTTGAGAAATGAATGAGAAGCATTTTTTGTGATTTTATTTGTGATTTTGAATAAATTTGCATAAATTTGCATAATTGATTAATTTTAAATTTGCATAATTGATTAATTTCATAATTTTGTGTAGAAGTCCGTTGAAGGTCCCGCCACCGATGATCGCCGTATCAGATCAAACAAACAGAATGAAAATCGGCTCAAGAATGTGGGAGAAGAAGCAATTTTTGTGTTATTTTTTGGAAAAATTTGCATAAATTCCATAACTTAATTAATGGAGTATAATTTCAAAATTCTGTGTAGAAGTTTAATGTGCATAACTTCAGCCTACAAATAAAGCACATCAATATCAAATCGGTTTGAAAAATGAAGCGAGAAAAGGCATTTTTTGTGATTTCGAATAAAATTTGCATAAATTAATATATATAATGATTTCACGATTCTGGTGTAGAAGTTTTAAATCCCCCACCTAGCCCTATCATTATGAAAAATGCAGAATCAAAATGCGGTTGAAGAAATGACGAAGAAGAAGCATGTTTCAAAACTGTGGACGGATGGACGGAAGGACGGACGGAAGGACGGACGGAAGGACGGAAGGACGGACGACGGACGCCACGCCATGGCATAAGCTCATCGGGCCCTTCGGGCCGGATGAGCTAAAAATCAGAAGCACATTACAACAAAATATATATCAAACTCATTGCCATAATCTCCGTAGTACACAAGACACATTACTATTGCAAACCCCTCAAATTAGAACAAAAGTGACACTAGGCAACCAATCATTTTTTTGTGCAGCCCCTAGATTATGGAATAGATTACCACTACATATAAGGAAATCTCGAACATTAGAATGCTTTAAATCAAACTTGAAAGCTCACTTGTTTTAAACATGATTTGCATTATTTACATTCAGTAGCATTTCAATAGTGTCTGTCTATCAAAGAATTATATCTTAATGTTTATTTTTATATGTATGTTCGGGGAATTGTGATGGGTGGTACAGCTCTCTGAATATTGCATTTTTTAAGTGGTAATAAGTTGTAATGTAGTATTGTGCAGTAATAGCATTTCGGAGCTCTTAAAGTGCAGCAGAATATATATACATAGTTACTGCGCTTAATAAATGATTTATTATTATAATAAAATATTAGTAATTACTCCAGATAAAAAAAAACAAATCATGCCTGTGGTCTTGGAATGCATTATTATTTTCCACTTGATTAAATCATTATAGTTATAATGTGAGGTGGGACAGTTCCTCCACCGCTATTGAAAATCCTTTAAGATGGGTGTAAATGTTTGATAAATTTTCATGAACTATTTTGTACATGAATCTCACGATATTATTGTGATGCCATTCATATTATCATTATTATCACTATCATTGTTATCATCATTATTACTTTCAACCAACAATGTATAAAGTTAGTGGTGTTTCAGCATCATGGATTTCAAAGGGTAAACATATTTCAATACTGCACACCATTGTAAATTATTCCTAGACCTACCTTGAGGTTGGCGAACTTCTTCCAGTGAGCTTGCCTTGAATTTCTGCTTGATGATGTCATACATGTCATCCAAGAAGTCAACCGTCTCCATGGGAGATGAGATGGTTTCTCCTGGAAATGCAAATACCAATGATATGTTAACCTGTTTCCTCCGAGAATCTGAAAATCCTTAGAGCTATCACAGGACACGTCTGGTTCTCATAGCCAACGGTTTAACAAATTAAGCTATTAATTGAATTAAGACAATATATGGGTATTAACACATATATGCCAACAAATTTGGTAAAAATATAGCATGTACTCTCCACCCTTAAAATATTTTCCCACTAATAGACTGCTAAAAAATTACCCAATTGATAAATTTTGTGTCCGGATATGAAAACGTCATTTCAGTTTATAATTCCTGTGAAAACACCATCTGTCTCACTTCATTAATATTGATTACACATGCTATTATGTACAAGAAGTGTTTTTATGTTCATCATCAAGTTGATAAAATGATGAGAGGTCACTGAAATTTGGACAGGAACTGAAAAAAATATGTGGCTTTCTTTTTATCATGACAGTGACATGACTGAAATCTGACACCAGTTGCTAATAGTTCTACAGTCACTGATATAAAAGGTAAATGACATGATTAGGGGTAGTCCTCAACTTGGGGTAAAACAATTCTAGAATCAAGTAAACTGTGCATGGATTCTACTATGAAAATTTGGTAGTCTAAGTTTACTTATTCTAAAGTAACTTCCATTAGTTTGAATTGCGACATAAATCTGTTGTGTAGCAGTCTATGGGATTTAATTTTCTCAAGTCTTGAGAGAAACAAAATAATAATAATAATAATAATAATCCATATTTTATTGGAAATAGACAGACATTACAAATAGAAATCTTCCGAAAATTCCGAAAATTCATTTTGCCCAATTGATCATGGGCCCGGCAGCCACTGAGCAGCGCCAGATCGACGTTGCTCTATCCCTAAAAATCGTTGAACGCCAAACAGGGTAGCAGCAACTCCCATCTTTTAACGTCTTTTAGTCTGACGCGGTCGGGCTTGAACTCCCGACCTCCCGGTTGTGAGGCGGACGCTCTACCAACTGAGCCAACACACCGGTAGTTCATGCTTGATTTGGCTTAAGTAAACGAAAAATCCTTCCAGCTTGGAGATACACTCCAGCTGGTGTATCTATCGATATATCTTTCAACCAGTTTGATTCGAGATGCATTTTTTATTTCTCCCAATCATGTCACTGCCCTTTAAATTCCAAAGTGCCTTCATCCAAAGGCCTCAGTACCACCCCACTATGCCAGCCCCTAATCTCATCAACCCCAGATACAAAATGCTATGTCAATGTTCATACCTCTTTTCTTGGCTGCAGACAGGGCAAGGAGGTGGTTACTGGTCTGCTGCAGAAGAACGTTGTTGTCACCTTCAAATGTGCAGTTGGGATCGTTGTCATTGCGTAGTACACCGAGTTTGTTCACTGAAAAATTGAGACAATATTAGTTGTAAAACTAAAGCACTTAACTGTGCGCAATCAATGGGTATGCCTCCGCACTCCCACCAAATTTGATATAAATTGAAATGGCTCCTGTATGTATGTACCTAATCTGATCAGAATTTCTCAAGTTACCATGGTAATGAGTTCATTTCAGACATATACAAGGTCCTTTGACCTTTGACCTATGACTTTCTATTTCCAAAATCTGATCAGTTCATTGAGGCTGCAGAGTTCATACTTGAAGTTTCATACAATCCGGACAGCAGTTTCAAAGTTTATGGCATAAGTGAGCTGAAATGAGATATATACAAAACCCTGTGACCTTTGAAATTTGACATTTCAACTTCGTAATATAATCAATTCTATTTTGCCTAATAGTACATACTTGACTAAAGTTTCATTTAAATCCAATCAGCTGTTCTTAAGTTAAAATGCTAATAAACCTAAATCAGGCATATGGGAGCCCTTGTGACCTTTGACCTTTGACTTTCAAATCTAAAATCTAATCAGTTTATCAGTGCTTCATAATACAAACTTGACCCAAGTTACATTAAAATCAAATCAGATCTGCTATTCTTAAGTTATCACAGTAAGAGCCAAAATGAAACATGCACATGTACAAAACGCTGTGACCTTCGACCTTTCAACTCCAAAATCTTGCAGGTAGTTATATATCATGTACATGTATCATATCTTACCCCAAAGATATCCGTGTCCACCACAAGCCTCTCTGCACTCCTGAATACAGTCCCTGGCCAACCAGCTACTGATGGGTTTGCTGGCAGCAGACACAGCATGTAACTCCTTGCCAAACTCAGCCTGTAGTAATAAAGGCAATCACAACAGTTTTAGTATTCATACCACATCAGTCAGGTATACAAACAATGCTCCCTATTGCCAATACAGAATTCAACTCTGGAGGGCAAGCTTGATAAAAAAAGAAATAGTGTGGTAGTGCCGACAATTTTTCAATCAAAAATTATTAACGGTCAGTCCTGCGGGCCAGAAGGTGGGGAAGGAAATCTTGTACGGCCCTAAACAAAATTTTTGCACGGCCAAATTTTTTCAGCCAGCGACTAAAAAATCACCATTTATGCCATCTGCTAGGGAAATTAAAAAGACCCCCCCTTTTGCAAAACAGAAGGTATTTATTAATGAATGAAAGGTTTGCAGAAAGAATTTAAGATGCAGAACAAATTTGCTGTTCATCTCTGTATTATCAAATTAATGATAAGATCAAAAGCTTGATCTGACATTTTTAATGCCTCAGAAAAAGAGTGACCCAACAGGATTCGAACCTGAAATCTACTGATATCTGGTCAATGGCACAACCACCCCCTGGATACACATATGAATCCAATTCATCAAGGGGGGATGAATGAATAGATCATCCCCCTAGATGAATAAGATGACATCACAGATTTTTGCCAGTGGGTAAATGGAATGGGGAAAGTACCTGTCTGTCACTGCTATCTCCCATCATGAGAGAAATCTGGAATTCGATGAGCTTCTCATAGAATCTGTCAGAAAAGTAGTGCAGGACGTAGGTCGCAGCTACATAGGGAATCAATCTCCATTGCTATATAACCAAGAAAAAAATAAAAGTAAGAATTAGTCAGAACAAACACCAAATATGATGGGTAAGTTCAATATAGTGTGGACATTTCTAAAATTTATTAATCTTGCAAAGACAACACTGTGGTGTATCTGTTTGTGTTCTCAAATCCAAATCATATGGTTGTAGATTCAGATCCCACCAAGCATGCATGCCCCTAGACAAGGTATTTTATCCACAGTTGTAGAAAATAGTACCAGGCAGGAATTTATTATTTGTAAAGCCACAGTGCCCATAGGAAGGCAGGTTAAAGCTTGAGTACGATAATTGAGCAAATTTAAACAAGTACACGGAAACCACAATTCAGACATGCATTATGTTAAACATTGGGCAGTTTTCTTAAAACAGTCTTTGAACAATCATTTTTCATGGAACATTTTACCCAAATTTAGTGCCAGTGGGCTAATATCAACATTAAAATATTATTATTTTGGATTCAGTATGATTGCCTAATATCTAAATTACAGTGGACTTACTTGAACACTGCTATTGTTACTGACTATAGTTGTACGTTTCTGCTTCAAAGTGTAACAAACTGATTAAACAAAACTATTTCACACAGTTTTTGGTACTAACGGTCACTTAATACTGCATAAGGTTCGGTTGTCTTTCATTTCTATGCCCAGGAATATCCATGATATTCTAATAAGTTCATTATTTTTTTTCATGCTTTTAACTTGAAAAACTTGTAGAAAATTAACTTAAACTACATGGATTATTGGGGTTAATTTGAAGAATGGTCTATGACCTTGGATTTTTAACCTCAAAATATTATCAACTGTCAATGCTTACTAATCTAAAGCCACAGTTGAACAATGACCACAGTTCAAAATATCTGAGCTACATAATCCTCCATGCTCTAAGTGTCTTTGATAAGGTCTAAAAATGAAGCCCTGAAAAAATTGTACTTCAAAGTGACCATTTAGTGCTTTAAAAGAGTGAAAATCCAGCGTGCCTTCTCCTAACCTTGTCTACTTCCTCCCATAGACTACTATGTTAAAAGTCTGACTAATTTACACTCGGGAGGAGCACTTATTGTTTATTCATGCATACCATGCACGTGGCACCATAACATTCCAAACTTTTGTATGCTAGGATGTTTATTTGTCCAGTTTAAGGGGGGGGGGGTGGGACGGGGTTTAGGGGGGATCCCGAGATTTCCCATAGGTAATGTACATACTGCTTGATGCTCTCCTTAATTTAAACACCATAATTTGTCACTATAAACAATTCAGTAGGTTTGATGTTGTTTTCTGATGTCTGGGGTGACAATAGAATACTTTGTGAAAGATTGACAAAAATTTTGTCTGATCAACCAAAACTATACTTGGACTTTAAGCACTATTATGTAGCTCATACATCAAAGTTTGACAGTTTTCTAAATTGAAGTTCCACAATGTTAGCCTTTATCTTCAACCTTTCCAGTACCTGCATCTGGTATTCTATAACCGGCAGTTCTTCATCAGATGTGGGTCCGAACTGTCTCCTGACGGCCGAGTAGCGGACAGCAATGGTCAGTGGAAGCCGTAGGTTGCAGGCACCCATGGCGGTGATGGCGACACGTCCAGCTGACAGGGCCCCTAGGGATGCCCCAAACCTCTTACTAGGATCCTGATTGAAAGGGATGGAGAAAGAAGGAACAGTGAATGAGCATGCATTAATAAGATACATTTTATTATGAAGATTTTATTTTTGTTACTTTCATCCCTTCCTCAATACAAAACATTGAGCGTTACTTAGAACAGAAAAGGTTGATCATCACAATTGGAACCTATTTAGCTGTTATATACCAACTGCATGTTTACACACATATGTTGCATTGTTCTTGCACATCCATTGATACGCCTTTAGTGCACTGCCAACGTCATGTTTTCATGCAAACCAGCATATGTATTATTGTAAAGTCTCCAAATAAACCTGGCACAGGAAGGATTTGGAGCTGTGGCCTGTGGATGGGAGCACATTAAGGGTTAACCATAATGTAAACATAATTCTCTTTATCGCATATAGCTCTCCGAATCTGAACGCATGTGGCGCTCTAATTTTTTTACCCTTAATTATCGGGAAATGAACTTCCTGTTTACGCAAGCGCGATACACATCGAATGCTAAAGTACTCGTGGATCGTGTCAAAATCGTTCCTACAATCTTGTGAATGATATTTTTTTCAAGTCCTTCGTCCATAAAACATTTATTTATTTAGGTTATGAATGGAGCCATCGGCCGTCCTCACACATGGTAGTAACCTCTCTCATGGGGTAAACATTCTGGCGCGGCTTTCCTGGCGAGAGTTTCGAGTTCATTCCTTCGTTTACCGGTCGTAGGAACATTTCTTTCACTAAGAAAGTCCTTTAATCCACCAAACGGACATTCTTCAAAATTGTTCATCAGGTCAATCCATGTTTAAGTGGGTTTGAGGTATTAATATTATGAATTTGACGAGGTTCGAATGAGGTGTCATGTGTGTATGACTGTACAATTTACCCGAACAGGAAGAATACATCCCAAGAGCGATCGATCAGATATCGGTATCGGGAGGTGATATCGCTTGATATCGGCTATATGCGATAGGGAGAATTGTAATTGGTTGCAATGAGATGATGAAACTGTGAACGAATTGTAACTTTCCAGTTGCAATTTGGTAGCCTTCATTAGGGAATATTAACAAAAGGGTGAGCTGAAATGGAGCTAGTCAATGATGGGGCATATTCTGGAACACTGATTGTGTAGAATTGCTGTAAAACACTTTCCACATTGCTTGATGAAGGCTTTTAAGTTGCAGTTACATTCAACATATCATGATAATTGGTTACAGATTGAAAGTAATATCCCATGTGTTATAAATTTGTATTTTTGCCACTTGATACTATACATGTAGCCATTAAATTAGACACAGTAAATTAGATACAGGCTATGTGCTTGTGATGAAATCAACATTGAAATATTTTCACTGCCAGCTAAGTAGCAGTGGAATTTGCCAGAACACTCTGGGTGCATCTGTAATGTGCATGAAGAATGTCATTCAGCTGCATGTAAATATAAAAGGCTAATTAGCATGATAAAGGAGGCATTTCCTGTGAACATACTAGTGTGAGTTCAGTGACCTTTAGGCTAATCTTGTAAACAGGTTATTTATGAATGGAATAGTGTAGATAGTTGTAGAAAAAGTATCTTCTAGAAAACCATTGTGTTTATGACTCTGTTATATTTAGAAATGATCCATAGATCTTTCTAGGTTACAGATTTTCAGGATAAATATCAGTTGTTTTGGACATGAGTTCAGAGTTTCTGTCATCTTAGCTCCAGTCACATGTGTTAATAGTAACCTGCATTTTAGAGTTTATTGTGACCTTGGCTCGGCACACACCTGTGGATTTATATTTTGTGTGTCGACAGTTACCTGTTTATTACCTGAGATAGCATAGGCACTCTGTGGATTAATTTTGGAATTACTACATCATCTTTGCTGCAATTCT
>JZLH01S0601415.1:15677-31412 GCA_001188425.1 Eucidaris tribuloides
TCTACTTGTTTACTGATTCTGGAATAGTTTTTACCCGTTGAGGATACCTCAATCATGTCATTTCCTTTTTAGATGAAATTCTCATCTAGTTTAGAAGTTTATCCCATTTTTTAGACACTAACTATCAATGTAAATCAATTTGACAGAAAACAAGAAATGTATCTATTAAAATAATGTAGGGCCGAGTTATCAGAAGGGTTATAACTGCAGCACAAGGCTCTTTTCAGCTCACTATGAAGTTGTTTCATCCTCTCCTCGTAGATGGCGCCCGTGCTAACAATTTCGCGCTCTCTGTCTGGCACCACTGTGACTTTCGAAATTCCGTTTGTGAATGACATATGCATTCCATTCACTTTGTTGAGATACAAATTCAAACTACATGTACACGAATTTTTATGCCGCATCACAATATGGGTCACAGTATGTCAATATCATAAAATAAAGTAAATAAATGATTAAAATAAATAATAGCGCTAAAGTAATGAAAGTAGCTCCACCTTTTCAAAAATTATTTCTAACCAACGAATGTTGAGCAAAAGTATTTGGCAGTGGACCTGTATTCTAGCGAAACTTGCCGGGCATGTAAATTGCGCGCTATTCAAACACTGAAAACAGGGGGCAAGTATTGAAAATGCTCGCCCTTACAGCTGCTTGCTTGGCCGTGTCGAAATCGCCGCCCTGTTTTCCACTTTTTTGGCGCGTAGCTTCTAGGTTATTCGTAATTAATATTCGAATGTCTTCGCCCCCCCTTTTCTGGCAGTTCTTCAGGCTTTTCTTCCATTATTCACTTGTTTCTTCAAACTTTGCCTTTTTTGCCCCCACCCCCCCCCGAAAGTGGCGCGGGGCACGTAGTACGCCACTTTGATTTGGCGGGTATTACACTGACTACTTCTGTGCCTTGGAAATGATTGATCCGTCAAGAGTAAAAAAAAAGTCATGACGAGTGAGCCCTTTGTAAAGGCCAAAAACCCGGAAGGCAAAAACTCGCTTTTAAATAAATCAAAGTTCACAGGAGTCATCTCGTTTTGGCTAGTGTTATTTTTGCTTTATTTGTAAGGTACAGTGCTCACTCAACATGACATGGTTAAAACGTCTTATGCTGAAAACATGTAAAGATACATTTTGCTGAAAAAACGTTCATTTTTTTTCAATAAACTTATGGGAGTTACAAGTCTAATTATTGAAACTATAAGAAGATCTATACCGTTTGATTCACTAGATAGTTATAATGCGTATTTTGATCCTGCTTCACGCGGATTTCCCATAAACTTACAAGAGCAGTGATTTCCCCGCCGAATCTGATAGATAATAGACAGAAAGTTAGATAGATAGTCGATGCCCATTAGATAGATTAAGATAGATGATACACATGATAGACTAGATAGATAGATTGATAAGAGAGTACAGAATAGCTAAATAAAATGTTTCGACTATACTCCCGCTTCTTACCCCAACAAACAAACAGCAAACATAAAAGAAACAGTGAACAACAATCGAAATTTAAAACTAAATAAATAGCAAAGATGTTAAATAACAAAATGCATTAATGATTATTTTTTTTAGATAATAGTTAAAAATTAAATAGAACATAGGAGGAAATAAGTGACGATAATTTACAAAATAGATTAATTCGACTATACTCCCCTGTTCTCTCCAAAAAAGCAATAAACAAACAAAATAAATAACAAAAACAAAAATACAAACAAACAACAAGCCACACAAAACAAGTAAACAAAAATCGAAATGTGCACATCCCCACAATTTAGTGGTTCAATAATTGAAGATCACACTGATTGAATCATTTGTAGGTTCAAACATTACCAAATCCAATATGGGCGTGTGCATCATTTGGCAAATGAGGAGGTAAGAGAACATAATTTAGTGACGTATCAACGTTGCTGATTTTTGTAAAGAAGTGTAATTATTACGGGTGATATGTTCGAAACGGCGTGCATAATTCGTGTTAACCCATGCGTGTAATTGTTTTCTACGCCGTCAATTGAAAGGACTCGTTGCCGCTAGTCGAAACCTTATGAAAAATAACGATGGTAGAAAATATTGGACAGTGGGGGCAATCCCTTTCGTAAATATCTATCTTTAATCACCCTTTGGATGCATGATAAACATCATTTCAATTTTTACTTGCATTAATAATTCGGCGATCATGAATGTTTTGCGGTTATAGAGAAAGTAGATTTGTAATCAATGTAGGCAACGTATATAAACCTTTTAACGAAGAAATTACATATAGGCCTAATTAATAAGATGACTCCCTCCCTCATAGCAACTAGAAAATAAAAAACTGTGTTGGAAAAGTAAGCGTAATAAAAGGACGCGCTATACCATCTGGAAAAAAGCTATGATCTGATCTGCAGGAATAGACATTTCGTTTATTTGTGCCACATTATCACATTTGTTCTTTTATACACACTCAGTTTGATGGATGATTTTCCACCGATTGCAATTTGTTAAAATGTTTGTTGCTGGTGGAAAAAAGAAACATATTCCACAAAACACATTTCAAATATGCGTAGAACAATGAATAAATTCACGGTGGTTGTCTTCCAAGTGAAATCAGCTGAAATGGCATGAAATTTATGATGGAGGGACAAATTTATTCTTGATATCACAAAAACTTCTTTAGCATTTTTCTATCCAAGATATTTTTTCTTTGGAAAACTGTAGGCCTATCTATATTTTTTTCTATCTGTCTATCTATCAAACTAGCCATCTATGTTTATATACAAGAGTGAAAAGATTTATAGCTTAATCTCTTAATTAACATCTGAAATATGATTTGAGACGCGTAATAAGTATAAAGTATTCGATGGATTGTTCTATGTTTTTGTATACCTGATAGTATTTTGCCCCATAATTGACAAAATCACATTTCAGTTTTAATAGGCTACTTTCGGCTCTAGCACAGTTTGTCTATTTGCGCCATTGGACCTATACATACGAGGTCTCACACTACATGTACAAAGTTATATTTTTTCACATTTTATTGCTGATTTCATCTCCAGAAAAAACGCGCAAGAACATGACGTTTTAGTGCTCTGTGTTCGTTTCAACAGCCAGACTCGTAATGTCAGATTTCTGTAAACAAGCAGGTTTGATATTTATATTGGGCGAAACCGTGTTGTTGCTATTTTTTAATCCATTACACTTCAGGCGCGTGAGCGAAGACTTCTTTCCGGGGGTCATTGCTATTTTAGTGGGTCACGTGACGTTGATTAATTTGCGAACAATCACTTCCGCCCCACAATCGCGTACACACCCAGTGTATTCATCGTGTGCTGTTTTGGTGAACCGATGGCTTCGCTGTACAAAAATCTACTAAATCACGAATTCTGGTTCTGGTCATCAGTAATTTTGTTGATCAGTGCTAGCAAGGTGTCCTGAAAATGCAGGCCTCAATGTGTAGTGTTGGCGACGCGTAGATTGTGTGTAGTTGATTAATTCTTCGGTACAATTTAGTTAATTGATTAGACTGAATTTGTTTCATATCCACAGGTCACTAGCGCCAGTCTCGCTGATGCACAAACGGCGATGGCTTCGCTAATGACTGCTGTTGAATGTATGTGTAGTAGACCAATCCATTCATTTCACCACATGTCACAGGTTCCGATGGGTTGCCCTTTTTATAGAAAAAAAAACTATGCCAGGATGGGTCGCGCCGCTGGTAATAATCTATTGGAGAAGAATTATTTTATGAATACAGCTTACGTTGTGAACTTCTTAATCAATTTACATGCCTAGATCTACTCTACTTAGACTTATGTCTGATATAGAGTTAAAAAAAAAATAATTTGTATAGTTATGTGTTTATGTGTGTTTGAGTTGTGTATGTGTGTGTGCGTTGCTACGCCTAGTAAGGTCATCATGAGAGCGTTGGTATTTCTGGAGGTGAAGTACTCGCGCCGACACATCGCGTGTAGAACGCGGCGAATATGCGTCGGGGGGGGGGGGGGGACCATCGCCGCGAAACCGCAAGAGCAACCGGGACGCAGATTTTTCTTCCAATAAATCTTGATTTTTCATGAAAATACTGAAATTGATCATTTGAATTATTATTACGTTTTTGGCAACATATTCAGAAAATTTTTGGAAATTAGGTGTCCGGGGGCCGGTTGCACGAAACCGTCATATCTCCAGCGCTATAGATGTCACTGATGTCTGGAGATATGACGAAAAACTATTTGCGTTTCACGAAACCATGACATCTCCAACTCCAAGCGGAATCGATAGTAAACTAGTCTTTGTCATAAATGGTATGATAACTTGAGACATTCGTGACATGCTATTCCAGCGTTAACTGAAATTACGGACAAATATTTGATTGAAATTAATAGGAACAGATTTTCATCAACATAAACCATTACATGATTACAAACAATACACGCTTAATAACTCTTAAGTATCAATTTTATCGTCAGCTAGATAGCACATGATCAATAAAATAATGACCCTGCAAGGATACCGTAACTGCATTAATTAATTTTGCAGCTTCATTCACTGCACTGTTTTTATTTGGTCCTTTTAATGTCTATATTTAGTTAGTGTGTTCTTTTGTTCTTTCATATTAATTCTATCTTAGTTGATAGAGTATTGAAATGTTTATTTAAGTTGTATAACACAAAATGTTTATTATTCAATGACAGACGCTTATAACAGTGATTTCTAACCACTCTAATAACAATAATGTCATACAGATTTAAGAAACTTATCACTGATATCTTACGACATGTTTGGGATAAGTGTCAAATTGAAATATCCTTTAAACATTTAATAACATGATTTGAAGGGTTTTATTATTGTAAAATTACTAATTTTGCCGGTTGTATTTGACAATTTGTGGATTCTTGAAATGGCATGTGCATAGTGTAACCGTACAGGGTCGGCCTTTTTATAGGGATCCTTGTTCACCTTTTGGCTGCTACCTCTCAGTTTGTCATTCCCATGCAGTTTGTGTTATTTTAATGCTTTGTAATTAATTTGACTGTCTGTATTTTTAACACCGTTTCTATATGTATATCATGTTGTTGTTTTTTACTGAGAAAATAAAACAAATTGAAAATTGAATATGTGGCGCCTGACTTATGACGGCTCCGGAGGTGTCATAACTTTTTGTCTGACTTGTTCCTGAAGTTACGATGTTCAGGGTTTCGGTGATAACCGACATTATGCTTAGCATGGACAGTTGTCGGCGAGATGAGATGTCAGGCTTTTGGTGCAACGGCCCGGATAGCTCACGCCCCACTACTTGACTGTTTGTGGTGGTGCTGTGTGTGTGTGATGTGTGTGGTGTGTGTGTGTGTGTGTGTCTGTGTCTGTGTCTGTGTCTGTGTCTGTGTCTGTGTCTGTGTTTGTGTGTGTGTGTCTGTGTTTGTGTGTGTGTGTATGTGTGTGCATGCATCCCATTTTTGTTGGCTCTTGCTGAGCTGTACTATGAGAGTTGAGTAAGTGATCTGATGAATTTCTCTGTTCAGTTTTATTTTTAAGCCCTTTCATACTAAGCTTTAACACTGTTCTAGCCTAGAGGCCTATGTGACTTCTCTGTGAATGAAACGTTTGGGATGCCAGCTGATGAGAGGGCAGCGAGGATAATTTCTCGGAGAAATCTCATTCTCAAGATTTAGAAAAACTTACCCTCGACAATGGGAGTTTGGGGAAAACTTGTAAGTTCTCTGTGACTTCTCTGCAAAACACTTAGTCTTAGACTTGGTATGAAAGGCCGTCTCCGAGACCTGACAGTTGCAGGGCTGCCAACTCTCGCGCAATGAGCGTGAGACTTGCGCATTTTGGCCCTTTCTCACGCCCAAATTTTGTTTGATTTTCCATACATTTCTATTGATCTCACGCATTTGGACCTCTCACTTATCTTTGACCTATATGGGAGTCTCACACAAATGGATTCACAGACATTGGCAAACCTGCAGTTGACCAGTGGAAAGTCATAAATCAACTTTGCATATTACATGTAAAGTGTAATTTAGACCCCTATGGCATGCAAATTAGTTCTTTGGTTGGTTAACATACATGTATGACAAATTGACAATACATGTATGTCAAATTATCAAGTTCGAATGTATGTCACTAAACTTGTCAAAATTTTTGTAGCCGATCAAGTAAGGGAACATGAATAATAAATTTGTTTAAAATATGCCCAAAGAACCCCACCGTTGCTACAACACTGCTTAATGCAAAATATAATTTGCAAAGTGTTTTCTTGCAGTTTATAATACTGACAGGAGTTGACGAGAATGTTATTTGGGATCAATAAAATCAGACATATTTTTCCATGACTTCAGTTTGTCTTGAACAAGTAAATCCAACATGTTATGCCACTCGAGTTTTCCCTAAGTACATGTTATGTCATACTCCTAGTCCTGATGACATCTGCCTGTGGAAGGTACATGTCTAGTGTTGGTTGTCTGTATGTAGTATAGTGTCATTGTCTTGAAGAATGGAATGGGAACTTCCCTGTGTGAATATATCCTGTTTTACTTGCTAAATGTAGCTCTGAAGTTTTATAGCCTAGGAAGTGTGTGTCAACTCTTTCAGTATCATAGTCAGAATATCACATGCAAAGTCTGTAGAGTTTTGTTGACATATTTGGTGTAACTTTTGATATTAAAGGCATCATGTAACAATATTTCCACTTCAACAATTGTGAGCTACATGATTTCCCATGCTATTAGTGTCTTTGATAAGGTTTGAAAATGAAGCCCTGAAAAAGTTTCAGCTCAAAATGATTATTAAGTGCTTTTAAAAAGTAAAATTCATTGAGAGACCATTCCAGTTTTCCCATACAGACTGCTGTGTTCAGCGCTCAAAATACATGGGGGTTTGGGGCGATTAGCCCCAGTAATACAAAAAAGAGCCCTTGATAATGTCAAAAGAGCCCCAGAAAATTCCCATATACAAAGTGTAGCCAAATTTAGCCAATGGCTCCAAAAGTAGTCCCCGAAAATTTAAGGCTGTGTTGTAGAATTGTCATTGGCCGAGATAAATTCATAAATGTGCCCATTTTTTTTCTGTATATTCTACAAGTGACAGCAACTGCCTGAACTTAAGTGTTCTAGGACTAGGGTGTTATTTGTCCATTCAAACACTTTCATATATGTCAGATGGCAAAGTTTGACAGTTTTTTAAACGGGTCTTCCACAATGTTATATAGGGTCTGTAAAGAGCAAACCTCTATGTCCTACTTTATGGTACACTGAATGACATGATTGGGGGCAGTCCTGAACTTGGGGTGAAACTAATTTTTTCTATTCTAGAATCAAGTAAACTATGCAAAGATTCTACTTTGAAACTTTTGTAGTCAATAGTTGATTCATTTTGAAATAAATATAGAATTAGTATATACCTAGTCACAGAGAAATTTGTTGTTTAGCATTCTATGAGATTAACTTTTCTAGGGGCTCAAGAGAAATAAAGTACTGGGAAACTAGGCAAAGATTGTACTGTGAAAATTCTGTAGTCAAAAGTTGACTCATTTTAAAATAAAATAGCATCAATATGCCTTGTGACAGACAAATTTGTTGTGTAGCTCTCTATGGGATTAATTTCATATGGGGCACACAAGAGAAATAAAGTATTGGTATACATGTTCATGCTTGATTTTCCTTTGAAGTAAACAAATATAAGACAAATCAGCCAGCCTGAATCCTTCCAGCCTGGAGATACACTCCAACTAGTATATAGACTGGTATATCTTTCAACCAGTTTGGTTGTAGAGGCATTTTTATTTCTCCCAATCCTGTTAATGCCCTTTTAGCTCTGCTGCTCCTTTGCAAAGATGCTCCATTAGTACACCATTGAATAGGTTGGATGAGCTGGTGTGTCGTCAGCACACAAACTGTTAGATATGAACTTCAGTCAAAAGAACATGGTAAATCAGAAAACAATTACATGTAGGGACAGTGATTTTCCGTTTTACCGGTAAATCAAATGGAAAATCTGTTTGATTCCTGTACTTTTCATGTAGAAATTCATGGAATTCACCTTAGCAAAACGGAATTCATGTTTTTGCTGTGTACATTTTCTATGACAAAACGAAATTTCCATTTTTAGATCGGGTTGAAACGGAATTACAGGTTTTCAGAAACGGAAAAGACCATTTTTTGAAACGGGAAATCACTGGCTCTATACATCTGCAAATATGTATCTGCAAATAATATAGGTTCCATGATAACTCTGAACTGAACCTGTTGGCTACGGTAACCGGATGTGCCCTGTGTTAACTTTATGGGATTTTCAGAATCTCGGAGTCAACGGGTTAAAGTACATTATTCAGGATTTACTGTATTTCTGACATTATGTAGCAGTTATTGGAGTGATATGCCCCCAAATTTTAGCTCATGGCCATGAACCATTTCACCTATGTTAGTGGTGAAATAGCCTTCAATTTTAATTTGACCCTTAGCTTATCTCCTAAATGTGATAATGGGGCAAACACAACCAAAATGACAGATTTAAGTTATTGTCTGTATGTATAATGCCAAGTGTGTACTATACAGCATTCACTGGGTTGAACTAGATGTTGATGATTGGGTTTATCTATCATGAAGATTGATAGATAGTGAAACATCAACAAGGAAATTATCTTTTCTTTTTCTTTTTTGTACAATATAGGCCTACATCTGGGAATTTTGTGATAGTTTGACCATGGGCCAAAACAAACTTACCAGTAACCCTTGATTTTATTTTTTTTGTAAGGAATAAGGAAATGAACATTTAATAAAGTCTGTGTAGACTTTAAGCCAGGTAGATTGGCCATGTACATTTACAAGTGTAGGCATTTCTCGTAGGTACAGTTGTATTCAATTACAATAGGAATATCCACCTTATGTCTGTCTGGATCATGAATAAAACACTAACAGTAGAACTAACTATAAAGATCAAAATTGTTAGCCTCTGGATTTTCTGTCAGTTCTGTTGAATTCAATTTTTCATATACTTTTACTTAATAATAGATTTATTGTCATTTATGTATAGTGTAATCTCACATTATCAAGACAGTAAGGCCTCTCATAACAGACAATAATTAAAAGACTTTCTTTTCTTCTATTCAGACAAAAGTTCAAAGATTGCCTTCACGTATTATCTTGTGATATTTTTGATTAAAAGTTAATGTCAATTATTAGACAAAATGTTTATTTTCTACCAATGAGGCAAATGATGATCATAAAATTAAACACACACTTTTCAAATAGTTCAGCATAAAATGATTGAACAAACTGTAAAGTAAAAATCGATGACTATATTGAGACACACAGCAAAACAAGCAAACAAACATATCGGTTTCCTCTTTTTCGTCAGTCTTAATTTTCCCACCTTTTAAATTGCATCTAAACTTTAATATGTATACTGTTTGCAATCGTGAATTGTTTAACTTTGTCATTTCTTAAAGAAATTTAAGAATAAAATAAATTGAAACCATTGACAATGTCAATACAAAATTAGGGTGACTTTTAACTGCTGTTTCCCTTTAAATTATTTTCAGTTGAAACATCATGTAAAATCATAAACTCGACAGGTTTCCTTATTGTTCAGACTGTTCTACCCTTTAGTTGATATTTGGAATCAACTTCCTGGCTCTCGAAGCTCCTTTTTTACATTTTAGTTGACTTAGTGATGGCCCTCTTGGTATTACATGGGATGATAGTAATTCTTGTCTAACCAGTCAGTGCCTCAGTGAGGACATCTTAATTGGGTTTGGCCTGTCAGAGGGCATTTCTCCCCCAAATTAATATGTGACAAAGTGTAGGATATTGCAAAGCACCCTGGCAAATTATTTGGCATATTTTAGTTCGATTGTATACTTGTCAGCTTAGCAAATTGCTGACGACTCAGACGTACATGCCAGGTGTTTGAAATATATAATATCATTGCGAAGGAATATGAATATTTGGGATACTTTTCCTAACAATCATATCCCATAAGGGTAAAGCAGTTTTAAATAACCTTCAAACAAAAGCCACGCAACAATATACTGTGTTTGAGGGGCACGTGATTCTAAAGCAAAAAAAAAAAAAAGAGGTGTGAAGTACATGTATCCTACCTAACCTGAAAGAATAGATCTCTCAAGTAAATTCAGAGCTTATTAAACATTTTCACCAGACTGATCACTGACTGAAGTTAAGTAATATTCAAGTAAATATTTGATTGAATGCATTTTGTATCAAAATGAACAGATGATAGATCAACAAGGCTAACAACAAAAATGAAATCCAGACAAACATGTGCAATCAATCTTAACCCTATTGGCCTGGGGGGGGGGGGGGGGGCTAAAATAGCCCCCCCCCCCCGACAAAGTTCGCGACCATTCCGCGCGCGAATTTTTGACCGCGTCGCTCGCTGACTTTTTACTTTCAAGTGTTGTGCATCTTTGAGACCAAATTCGCGACGTCCAGGTACGCGGTTCCGGAGTTACGACAACTTTTCGTACTTGCATTCACACCAAAAATCGCTCAAACAACATGAAATCTTGTGTTATTTCAATGCAAATTGTGTTTTCAGCCCAAATTCATAAATGTATGATTATTTTACTTACTGATTGAAATTAACTAATTTTATGCTATTTATGATGCAAAAGTGTCCCGAGAAATTATTGAAAAACAATAAGAAAAACAAAAGGTTCGAGAAACAAAAGAAATTGATAAGAAATTCATAAACTATGCAATTTCAAAAAAGCCGGGCGATTAGGGTTAAAGATGTTGATGGCAGTGAAGGGTTACTTTTCAGTAAAGTTATCCATTGCAGCCTGTATCGCCAAGGGAACCATCAGAGGAAAATGAATAAAATATATTTCAATAAATAATTGAAGATTAATCTACCAGTTCGAGTTGTATCCAAATGTTACATGTCAAACCCAACTCTTTAATTTTAATCAATTTCTGGAAAGCGTTTTGCTGAGTAAATGCTACTGTGCTACATGTACTTCACCTTTGGTGGTCAAAAGTTTCTTCTGTTTTTTTTTTTTTTTTTTTTTTTTTTTTTTTCTTTTTTTTTGTTTTTGTTTTTGTTTGAAATGCAAATTAAACTAGTGAAATGTTATATATATTTCATACTGGTACAAACATATACTTCGCGAATCAAATTTCGTGAACTAGAGCGAATGGCCATTCGCGTGCATGGAAAATTTTACAATAATAGACATGAAAAACCAATTTGCAAGAAGAAGAATTGTGTGTTTTATTAATTAATTCTCACAACAATTTTATAGAAAATAAGTGTTTCAATGCCTCTGAAGTCTTTACAAATAGAAGTGCATTGCGTACGTTGCTAAGTGACCGCGCGCCATCTCGAGAGTCATTTGAATCTATAATAACGTCGTGTAAGGGCTGAAAAAAAAAGTTGTGTATACACAAGCTTGCGCCGTGCATTTTATTCACGAATCTACTATCGCGAAGTTCACGAAAATTCTGGTTTTACACTACATGTCTTTATAAGCACCATCAATACCATAGATTTCAGGACGAAACTTCTATATCCTCAACGTATCATTATATTATCTTTTTACAAGTGAATGAACATGTGGATGCAGAACCTAGTCTGTTCAATCAAGTACAACATTAAATGTATGATATAAGTAGAATAAAATAAACAAAAAAAAAAAAAAAAAGAAAAAAAAAAAAAAAAAAAAAAAAAAAAAAACAATCATGTATACTGTAATTTCTCAAATACGTATACTAGAGCAGTCTGTGTGCACAGGTACTAAAAGAGGAGATACATTAGAAAGAGTAGATTTAGATCTAAAACAGAAATTACAGTCTGACGGAAGCATACTTTGTAGACAGGTTTGAGATGAAGGACAGCGAATAGTTAACAGCAAAAAGTGCAGCTGGCTCTGGTATTTCAGCCTAACTTGATGTGATTCCAGTAGCAATATCGTGGCAAGCGTAGGCTACCCTGACATCATGGAACAACGATGTACTGCTGCAGTGTTGAGTGGGAGGTGGGAGAAAGATACAGTGTACATTAGTAATAACTTTGTAGCGTGTAATTTGCTTGTAGGTAACAAAATTTGGGGAGAGATTAACACTCCTCCCTGTTTCTGCCCAGATGTAGGCATGTAGATCGTGGACAAAAATAATCATTCAAACTGTGACAGTTTCCACTGGAATTAATATTTGTTTTTGATTTGCATACATCTGCAGCAAATACAATTGTACTTTTCCATTCAATGAAGGTAGGTATCTTTTCAATGCAGTGTTGAACGGCAATTTATCCCATTACAACAAAGGTCAACTCATTCGTTTAGACATTGATCGTCATATACATGCATTTCAGGGCTATACAGAAAACTCATATATTAAAGTAGTATTAATGATTTGTTAGTTTATGAATAATATGTAGTGTTAAAATACAAATTGCAGCACTGCTCACTGTATTCTGTTCTGTAATCTTAAGCAATAATTAATTCGGCATAATGTAAAGGTACACGTGTAGATGAGTGTGCAATAGGAAATTCTACTGATTAAGTATGACAATATTGTACGAAAAGCTGCCAAACGAAAGCTAAACGATAACACAGTTTATGGTTTTTTAAAACTTAATATGCTGTTGAGAATGAAAATAATCCAATTTTCGATACCCGATTATGAGGCCACATCAAAATTTCAAGAAATATATGTGCAGTACATGACTGAACGTACATTTTAGAAAAAATAAGTTATTTGTTTTGTTAATAAATTACGGTAGCTGACTAGTCTCATTTGATCAAGAGAAGCTATCAAAAATGTATTGATTCATCTTTGGAAATAAAAACAGCGCATTCTATGATTTGTTAGATGCATGGCAATGATCTAACTGTGTAGTAGCATGTAGATCCAGAGCTTGACAGAAATTTCATTCACATTGGGTGAGTCAGGCTGAAAACTTGAAAATCTGGCGGCTTAAACGCATTGTGCGTGTTTGTGTCGTCGATTTATGATGTGTAACAACAGTAATCTCTACTCCACAATAACAAAGAAGCAGGAGAAAACCTATGTTCACTTCTAGTACCATTGGACAGGAGCAATATTATTGTCTATTTCATCATTCAAATATGTGGTAATTTGTTTGTTAGACAGTGCGTTTGTAGTACTACAGGCTAAGTATGAAAGTGGTAGATAGTTTGAGATACGTACAGTTCAAACTGCTGATGTCCAACAGTTTTGAAAATGGAAAATAGAATATTGATTGTAAATATTTGGTAACAGAGTGGCATTTCGATTTTTCATACATTGTTTCATTGTTGATTTATTTTGAGATGTTAGAGGCAAAATATGTGGAAATTCATCAACCCACAATAAGTAACTGTATACGCCAATATTTCGCGTAAAGATATTTTCACGGTTTTGGACAAATCTCAGATGCGCGAATGCTAAATTTTCGTGATTTTAATATGATGCTTCATGTGTGAAGGGCAGAACAGGAGTGGGAAATTTTCGCGATAAAATGACTCGTGCAATCGCGCAAAATAAACGCACGAAAATTACACGATACAGTAGAGATGTGTAGATGAGCTCAGAAAAAAGGCAAAAGCATGACACTCCTATGCACTATGCTGGAATTTCTTTGAATCTATGTACATTGTCAATGGATATGTCATATCAAGAGGAGTCAAATTTATTTTTGTTTGCAAAGACATAGGCTACATGTAAAAATTGATAAAATTTTTAATCATATTTGCTTGATTTTGTTAAAGATAATATCATGAAGAATCTTGGTGTATAGTTTACACATTTTGAGAACAAATATTTGTTGAAAAGTAAGTAAATACATGTACATACACAATTAAGTTACTTTTGTTGAACAGCGGACTGTTTTGACCGTAGACAAAGAATTTACAAAAAAAGCTGTTGTGTTTATAGAGTGAAAAATGGTAAAGTAGTTTGAATAGTGATGATTAATAGGCTGTCGTGCAGTATTATAAAATGTAAATGACTATGAAACTTGAATACTGTCCATACTGTAGTGATTCAATAGATATTATGGAGATTAGTTTTATTCAGGAGGAAGTACACTCGAGTATGTGCAAATGAACAGGAATCTACAACAGATAAAGTCATCCAATATGTCCTCATGAGGGGAATCAAATAAATGGGAGGATGGGGCTGGTGATGCTAAGGGGTAAGGGGTGGGGAGGGACTGTCAACTCATGATTTAATTATATAAATTTGATTGTCGCGGGAGTATGATGCTGGAAGTATGGGAAACCAGCAAAGGGGGGGGGCGGGATAGGGGTGGATATTGCAATAATTCATGTTTGTGTGTACATGTGTGCTGTGGTCTTGGTCTATTGAATGAGTAATGTATGTGAGTGTAGGCATGCATGTTTCATGTACCTTTCTAAATGTGTAATTTAGTAAACTTAATACAAACTAAGACATGTCCAAATTGTTCTCCTTACTAAGGCCTAAAAGCTCACCCCTAACACGCCCTCCCAACCTAAAAAGAACAAAGTCAACAAAACGACAGAAGCGCACAGTCAAACAATTGGAAGGATGTTAAAGTTGTAGAATTGACTACTTTCTGAAGCTCAAAATGAAGACTTAATGTGTATCTGAAGATTGTAGCAGTGATGGAAAAAATACTTCCTATTGCATTAACTATGACAGAATGTAGATAAATACAAGTTAAAATGGACTTGATAGTGGTAATTTTGTGTGATATGTCTAGTACGTACTGTGACATTGTCAGCACATACAGTAGCTATTGTGAAGTTTTCCACTTATTTCCTTGTTCTATAGCTGTTATAATGAGATAGTGGTCTATTTCAATAACAATAATATTGGACATCTCTACTGAAATAATGCAAGAGTTAGTCTGGGACCCAGACGAGAGTTTCTTGCAATGATACAGTGAGTGCTGCTGCACTCGTATATGCAACTAAGTTGCTAGTAACAGAACGCTTGTGGCATTCACCGACTTCATTATATGCCAGCCATATTGGTAAGGGCGTTATTGCTGAGTTATTCATTTGTCTTGCTTAGTAAGACAGTGATAACACTGTCAGTCAGACTGTTTATAGGATTAAGTCAGAACCTGCATACATAACTGCTAAATAAAGATGTGTCACATTGAATTAAAAAAAAATACTAGGCATTTCATTTCACAGGCTTTTTTGAAGTGCAAAACTTAACACCAGTAGAATTGTTTATAAAACATTATAACAAAACCCGCTATAAAAGAAACTTTCTTGTCCAAGTTAAAATTTCTTTATATTTATTGTTATGCGACTGATATACAGAAAGTAATTTTCCTGGTTCAGAGAGTAATTGGCAGTTTTACGCATATGCACAAAGATTATCTGTTAACTGTGTGATGTGTTATCAAATGTTGGTGATCCCATTGACTCTGTATGCAATATTTGTGATATATGCACATTGCAACATCCGAGTGTTTTTAGTTCCTGAGTATGATATGCTGTCTGATTCAGCTTCAGTGGCTTAAACCGTAACACAAACGCTACCTAATTGAACATGTACTCAAACTGTGACAGGATTGGCACTCCTTAATCTTTAAACATTGCATAAGAAATTACAGTCTATGGATGGACATTATCTGTGGTATACTGCATGGTAGAAGAGTACCATACAACTGACACAATCTTCATACTCAAAATCAGAAATTAACCAAATTCTGTTTGCATATGCGTGAACGCGCATGATGTCATTGGCAGACAAAAATTGCATGATATCACAGGGACAGTGATTTCCCGATCGAGAAACGGACGGAATT
>JZLH01S0601415.1:48712-61352 GCA_001188425.1 Eucidaris tribuloides
TTTTTTTTCTTGCGTCCAAAGTTTGAAAAATTCTTCTTATATTTATTGTTATTTGCCTACCTTGATATACCAGTAAGTAATTTTCCTGGTTCCAATGAGAGTGTAATGCAGTTTTACCCATTATGTCAACCAAAGATTAATCTTGTTTATACTTGGTTGTTTGTGATGTGTTATCAAATGTGTCGTGAATCCCATTGCCTCTGTGGAGTGCCCAATCAGTTTTGTGATATATGCACATTGCAACATCGATGGGTTTTTTCTAGTTTCCTTGAGATGATTATCGCTGTCTGATCAGGCTTCATGTTGGCTTAACCCCGTTAACTACCAACGGCACCTAATTTGAACATGCTAACTCAAAAGCTGCTGACTAGGATTTGCACTCCTTAACTTTCTTAACATGCCATAGAAATTACTCAGCTCTATGGATGGACATTATTGCCGTGTGTATGATTTGGCATGTAGCAAGAGTTGTACCCATACACACTGACTACAATCTTCATATTAAATCATAAATATTTGAACCATAATTCTCTATTTGCATCTATGCTGTGAACCCCATGATGTCCTTGCAGACAACAAATTGCTATGATATCATCTTAGGACAGTGATTTTTCGCGATTCAGCGGGAAAACAGGACGGAATTCAACGGGAAACAGCCTTTCGAAATCGGAAAGTGGCTTTTTCAAACGGAAAATCACGGAAAATGTTATTTTTCACTCAAAATGTTCACATTTCGAAGGTGAAAACGCTGAAATTTGTAACAGAAATTACAAGAAATTGACCAAACAATGCTCTGAAACGAACAACGATAACAGTAAAAAAAAAAACTTTGCAACACCACAACCAACCAGGCCGATTGCACAGTATTGCATTCGACATTACGACGTAGTAGATGACATACTTGAAAACGAACACAGCAGGTCTGCAGGAACTACTAGGAGTGAACAGAAATACATCACAGATTCACAAATACCAACAAACACAAAGAACAACCTATGATCAACAATTCAACACAAACTATGTCCTCAAATTCGATTCAAAATTTATACACAAACAAAACTCACCACACAATCAAGCTTTGATGACAACATTTTCGAACTTTATTCCAAATATAAAATTCATCTCGGATTGTTCTTACGAACTACTGACAAACGTGGTCTATACCACAGTACCGGGCCGGTCCGCTCTATACCAAAGGACGTTTATAGCCGCTAGCTGCGATCTTCGCAGCGCCTCTACTGATTCTTTGGTTATACCAGTTACCGGGCCGGCCATTACTGAATTGGTGTCATTATTTTGCGCATACGATTTACTGACACAGTACGGACTGACAATACTCTGTGCGGTGGGATTTCACACAGTCTTTTAGACTGCGACCATTTACCGCGCAGTGTTTGTTGTGTTTGTGTGCATCATACACAGGGAAAGCACGCAAACAGATTACCAGTCTCGCTGATGCACAGATACAGCCAGGCTGCACTGAAAGTGCGATGTTATGTGGGACTAAGCAAGGCTGGATCGTCGTATGCGATAGTGGATAGAAAATAGTACTAGAAAGTCGGGGAAAAGTTAGAAAAAGTGGGAATAATCAAAAATCTCTAAACGTAAGCAATCAAAATTAGTTTAAATGCTAAAACGGATTTTGTCAACAGCCTTATACGTATGCATGATTTCATGCGACAAAATTCGTGATTTGTATTGATTTTTATGTAAACGGAATTGGATTGTCACTTTTTCATGTAGACTCTATACAAAGTCTATGGGGAAACGGAATTTCTGTTTTTCAAGCATGTTGAAACGGAATTTAAGATTTCTGAAACGGAAAAGGGAATTTTTTGAAACGGAAAATCACTGTCCCTATATCACACACATTTATAATTGACTAATTGTGTAGGTAGGGACTCTATACCATCACCATTGAGTAACATACACACATAAACTGACAAAGTGTCAAGTGGAAATGATATTGATGTTGAGTGAGGTTGTAATGTTTGAGGCATGTAGTGATGCATAAAACCACTGTACAAAACATTGCATGTGAAGAGACAAGAGTGTTTCATCATTAAAAAGTACACTTAAAAAATAACTTGTCCATGGTTTGGTAACCTAGGATACAGCTTTGAAAAAAATTCAACAAAATAGGCAGATTTCCACATGTACATGTATGTGGTACCACGGAGTACAATTATGTCATCATATGGTGCTGCTCTAGTAACAAACGTCATCAATATGAATGGGGTTTCAGAGAGCTAAACAGGGAAATCAACTCTGAAAGATCCCGTGAGGTGACTGGTCCGTATGGGGAAAAGAGCTGTGCACGGAAAGAGAAACGGCCACACGTAGCCGAACAGGAAGAGGATTTCTGCGTGAAAAGGAACCTTACACTACCAGTGGTGTTTTTATATTAAAGGGTTGTCTCATTACATCCAATCATTGTTATGGTTGAAGTTGTCTTATTTGTGGTATTATGGTGTGGAGGTGGAGGAGAGTGAAAAAGTGTTTCAGTACAGTAGGTGAAAGTTGAGTACATGGCTCATACATGTATGCCTTTTGTGGACCATACTAATGTGTACAGTATCCAACCCCATACCACATGTTGACCCATAATATTTTGATGTACAAGGGAGAATTGACTTGTTTACCAAGTTATTCAAATTCATGAAATTTTTTTCCTGCAGACCTAGTAACAGGTAAACCTGCTATTAAATGAAAGAAACTGTGATACTTGCAGTCCAGTCTGCATGCATTACTCTTGCTACATGTATGTTTGACAAACCTCCAAGCTTTTAGGTTGTCAAGACCAACCCATTAACTATGTGACACCTTTTTGTAGTGCATACATAGAAATATCCACAGCCATAAACTTCTCTCTCCAGGACTGATTTACTTTCGCAAATTTGTTTCTCAGCGTGCCTGTAGCAGTTTCAGCCAGGGAGATTTTCTTGTTTCGTTTTACAAATTTCTACACAGTTCAATGTATACAGTACCAAAAATGCCATACATTGTGCAGTAGCACTCACACCAAAAATGACTAGCAAGTTGTGGTGCAGTTATTATTACCTCTTCATTTCAATATTGAACCAAGTATTTAAGAATGTCGGTAAAATAAATTTCCGGTATACCGATACCACTGAAAAAATACCGTTAAAACTCGGTATATCGGTAGCATGCCGACTCTAGCCAGTGCACGAGTTGACTCGATGCCATAGGGACTACACTACAGGCACAACATCGATGACAATGTGTGGGACTAAAAGCATCAGTCAATTAATCACCGACCGTATGACAGTTGAAATGAGAAAATATTTTTTTGAAGAACATACCACTATCATTGGTAACAAATACCAACAACAATGAATTCCTTGACTCACCAAAATATGGATTATAACGTCTTTATAAAAGAAATTTCCCTCTGCATGTCAGCCTCGTGTGCGCAATAAAAACGTGAGTGGCAAAGCTGAGCAGTCGGCTATTTCCACCTTCTTGACATACGCCCTTAACGGTAACTGTCAGGAAAGTCAAAAGCCTCAAATCTCTCTGTGGCACACGAGAGTCGGCAAGAATTGAGTTGCAACTTTTGATGCCACATGCGACATGTCTGTGCATGTGAAAGCAGTCCGCAATCAGCAAATTTGGCGTGAATATTCAAAGAAATAGCTCTTTTGGAGGCAATTTATTGTGGAAGGAAAGAATAAATGTAACATGACTTGAAAATGAATGTTGATATTTTGTCGATATATCAAAGAAAATATCGGAGTAAACAGAATATCGGGAAAAGTCAATATAGTGATATTTTTTCAATGGCAATACCGGAAATACCGACAAATTAAAATATCAATAAAAATCGAACTACCGACATACCTTACCAAGTATAAGGAATTCAACAGAATGATGATAAAATGTAAAATTGTAATTCTGATACATGTGCATTTATTGACAGCAATAAACACTAAAATCTAGCCAATGTTAAAGGTACATGTACAATTTACAAACCACACACACTAGTAGACATTTAGTAAATAGAGGGAAAATTGTGTTTTAAAAAGTGACATTGATTCATAATACTGCAACACAGCCAGTCGTTTCTCACTGTGTTTTAGTTGTATGTCATACTTTATGCATGGTGAGTCTATGCTTCACGTGTGGGCTGTTCATGTTAAACTAAAAATTCTTGATAATGGGGAAATTGTCCTTGGCAAAATCATTAGAAACCCTTTTCTGGAGCCCCATTAATACTGAGAGTACAATCATTCAATACTGTTATGAATCATGTGTAATTTGGCAAATTGCCTTCAAGTGCAGTACTTTACATTCACATTCACGTACAGTGATACATTGTACTTATCACTGTACTTATCAGATGGGTGTAGAAACTTATGATGCGCTGTGTGTGTGTGTGTGTGTGTGTGTGTGTGTGTGTGTGTGTGTATTTGTGAGTGCATGTTTGTGTGTGTATATGTGTGTGTGTGTATATGTGTGTGTGGGGTGTGGGTGTGGGTGTGCGTGTGTGTGTGTGTGATTGTGTCTGTGAGTGTGTGTGTGTCCATGCTTGTGAGTGTACAGATGTTTTTCTTGCTTGTAATTGTATGATAACATTCAATGTATTGACTGCATCAAGAAAAGTTAAAAAACATTTAACCCTAACAAACATTCAGGAAATTAAGAACATAGCTTTTATTAGCATTTTGATCTAGTGATGTCTTTTCCAATCCATGCTACAACTGAAGGGGAACAGGTGAATCAAATTATCAATACTTCCCCTAAAATAAAATAATTAGAAAAGAAGAGATCATATCCTTCACAGTATGATGACATTTTGTGTAAAAATGGTGCTGTGCAATTTTCCACGGCCATGGATCTATGAAACATTTTCACGGTCCAGATTATACATAACGTATCAAGTATATGAAAATTTAAAAATCGGCGTGATGAATTTCTGCTTGGTGAAATGGAAATTGCTACAAAGGGTAAAATGTAAACAAAACATTTCATTGAATTCATCAGAAAGAGAACTTATATAATATTAGGTATTTGCCAATTTACATGTATACTTTCCATTGTAATTTGTAAAATTTGTGGAATGCAGTGAAATACAGTTGGTATTTCAGCTTTGTGTATGAGTGCAAATATAACAACCTTGAACCTTTGTGGCTTGTGTTGATATACATCATACATGTACATGTACTTACACATGACCATTCTGTGACATAGAACAATATGTAAACATATCAGGAAATAAGGAAATGAAATCGCAAGATTTATATTATTGCTTGAGAATGTGTCATACTCACGTGTTTTAGTTTATATTTATCAAAAACAAAACTTTGATGGAAAGTAAATGTGATTGAGCAGATGTTGTGAAAATTATGAGTATGCAGGGAAAAGGAGTGGTGCTACAAGATTAGGAGTGTTTTATTTTGTGAAAACATGGAAGTGATAAGTCACTTGTGGGGTCTAGACCAGCTTTAAAATGCCAACCTATATTTGATGTTCAATTAAAAATAAATTGTTTCATACTTTCATTGTGAAGAAATATGCTGTATGTGGTTATTAGGTCTCAAAACAAACATCCCACAGATTCAAGCATTACACCACAAGTATGCCACATGTTTCTGGTATGTTACCCAGTAATAAATTATTGATGTTTTGCTGCATGTATGGTATGTTTGTACATGTATTGTAAGATCATGACCCTATTATGTACATTTCAAGACAGAGACATAATTGGAAGAAATAAAAATGCCGTTAGAGCTAAACTGGTTGAAAGGTAAACCAAGCTGGTAAAACCAGCTGGAGTGGATCTCCTGGCTGGAAGGATTTGTCTTGAGTTTGTTTACTTAAGGAGAATCAAGCATGAACAGGCCAGCAGTTTAATTTTATTGGGGCATGATAGATTTAATCCCCAAAGAAGACTACACTACAAATTTGTCACATTACAAGGCATACTGATGGACATAAATTTAAATTTAGTCAACTTTTGACTACAAAATTTTCACAGTAGAATCCTTGCATAGTTTACTTGATTCTAGAATAGTTTTTATCCCAAGTTGAGGACTACCCCAATCATGTCATTTATATTTTACATAAGTTCAAGTTGGTCTAATCATCTGTAAGGTGAATGGGGTTGTTATTGGAGAATATTGTGTAGCATACTGTATACAGTGTATATTTTGCGTGTACATTTTCACAATTTTGCTTGAAGACAGGGAATTCGCGAGAAATTTATCGTAATTTGATTGTATTTGCATTCACTTTCTACAGAAATATAGGGAAGTGAAAATGTTTGCGTGCGTTAAGTTGCGAAATTCGTGAAAATAAAACCAGGAAATATTCAGCATATACAATACTCCAGTAGGGACTCCAGTGAATGAGACTGTTGGCTACGGGAACTGGATCTGCCATGTGTTATAATCTATTGGAAATTACAGAATCTCAGAGGCAACAGGTTAATAAAAGTCCCTTTAACATCAGAAAAATCCCCTTTTCAAAGCAAATTAGTCGTGTAACAAATAAATATAACCAATATGAAGAAAAAGTAGTTAATGAGGTTTGATATTTATCTTAACCCTGTGTTTATTTCTTTCTTTTCTCTTTCTTCCAGAGCTGTGGGTAAGACCTGTCTACTCATCAGTTACACCACCAATGCCTTCCCAGGAGAATACATTCCCACTGTGTGAGTATCAAGATTCACATATTTTTGTCGCCCCCAGTAGTTGGTAGCCTATTGTAATAATTCTAGGTACTGCTGACTGGCATTCTCAGAAAGTTCAACTATATGCCATGAAGTCTGAACGTCAGATTTGCTTCAGTACACTGGCATTGGGTAAAAACAAATGAACAAAACACAAACACCCACACAACACACACACACACACACACACACAAAGAAAGCAACAATACAAAACAACAACTATAAAAAGTATTGTTAAAATTCACCATGTACCAAATTAAACCACCATTGATAAACTGAGAATGAACACTTCCCAAATCCACCCTAATCCTTCATAACCTGTTTATAAGCCCCGATTGTGGAACAATAGGGTTACACATTGAGATAATCCTTTTCTTCATTTGTGACAACTCATACCCATGGCACTCAAGTGTGGGTGTGAATAAATGACTGCACAATCCCTTTTGTTACAAATCTAAGTAACACACAGGGCATCTTGTTACTGGGTGCAAAGGGTTAAAGCCTTAGTATAGATTTGGTAAATGGTGAAATATTCTGCTGTTGAGTGTTATGGACACATTTGAGTAAAAAATCACTCTCTCTGAAACGCTTGCATTATTTAGAAATTGCTGAAAAATAGAATACGCTGTCACATGGCATTCCCCTTGATAGTTTCAATGAATACTTTTCATCTAATGTTAATACAGTACTCTTCCTTTCTCATCTCTCTTTGAAAATAAATCCTTGCTATCAAGGTTATGTAATTGTTGAAAGGATACATTGGAAATGTTTACATTTGTATGTAATTGATTTGAAAAGGTAAGGGGAAAGTGTGTTTTAATGTTCATAAGAGGGTGAATGCAAAACATACTAACAACCAAGATCAACTGTTAGTGAGAGGTTGTGATTTATGTGTCCATTCCAGAAGATGTGCTGGTGCATGTAAGTGTGCTTACCCAAAAGAGTTGGCAAACTTACATGTCAATGATAACAAAATTCTTAGATTTACTTATGTTTTACTTTGTATGAAGTAAAACGTTATTTTGATTTATACATTTATATGGGTTTTTTCTCTTGCACATATAATTTCATTTTTCTCTTTAAATAAATCTTGTTTTGTAATTTTGTGTTCATAATCATTCTTTGCTATATCGTGATGTTATAAATAAGAATACAATACAACTGCTAACATTCTTTTACACACTTCAAATCTTTCTTAGAAGGATGTTTATGTTACTATTAAACCATTTTCCTTCATGTTCTTTTTCCTCAGATTTGATAACTACTCTGCCAATGTTATGGTAGATGGAAGACCAGTAAATCTAGGATTATGGGATACAGCAGGACAGGAAGATTATGATCGACTTAGACCACTGTCATACCCACAAACAGTAAGTAGATTAGGGGGTGGGGAATGAGGGGGGGGGAGAAGAGGGAGGGGGAGTAAGGGGAGGGGATAATGAGCAGCAAGTAAGCCGAAGAGTAGTCCTGAGATATCTGGAGCTGTGGTCTATGGAGAATGTTTCTTCTATCGACATCAATCATTTTCAATAGGGTAAGCGTAACAATTATCCATGTATTTCTTCAGAAATAAAGAGTAGTATGAGATTTGGTTGATTTGCCAAATTTTTCATCAGTCGTTCAAAACGTATGGCGTTGTCAGAAATTGTCTCCGAACACCTTAGTGATATTCAGTGTAAGGCACACCCCATAGTATGCAAGCTAAAGGTTGACTAACTATGTATTCAAGATTGAGAGACCTGAATGATTAAAAATACTCAATCAGAGACCAAATTAGCTGTGTCATGCCCAGCATATCATAATGACATAATTTTCATGTTCTGCTCTTGCAAAGTTTGAAGTGTCCAATCATTGCCGAAAGGACCTCACCCTAACTTATCACCTGTCATGGCCACGCCCCATCAATTTTTCGCAAGCTTTTTGTAAATCACCTTCTATAAATGATGTCAGGGCAAATGTAAGATGTCTAACCTCAGTAGCACAGCCCAACGGGTAACAGTAAGACATTGTTACGCCACTAAGGTCAATTGGGTTATTTGGTTAAGATGCCGATAAAAGCTACAGATTAGAAAGATGACAGTTTCGGAGGTAAACATAAATGGGATGTATAAGGACATGATCTGTTTGTCTTAACCTTTTGGAGAAGGGAACCAGATGTGCTTATTTCTGCAGGAATTCCAGAATCTCCGTGGGAACCAGTTAACTTTCTTTTTCTATTTTGCTATTAATTTTATGCTTGGCTGTTACCCAGTATAACCTAGTGGTTATGCTGCTGACCAGATATCAGTAGGTTTCAAGTTCAAGTCCTTGTCGGGTCATTATTTTTTCTGAGTCATTAAAATTTGATCATTAATTTGATAATACAGAGATGAACAGCAAATGTCCTTGGCATTAATGAAGAGTTTTACAATTTTTTCCTCTCTTTTGTCAGGATGTTTTCCTTATCTGCTTCTCGCTGGTCAGTCCGGCGTCGTTCGACAACGTCCGCGCCAAGTGGTACCCGGAAGTGAGCCACCACTGTCCTAACACTCCCATCATCCTGGTCGGGACCAAGCTGGATCTGAGGGAAGACAAAGACACGATAGAAAAGTTGAGGGCCAGGAATCTAAGGCCCATTGAATACCCAATGGTAAGGCAGGAAGATATGTGACTTGTCACCACAAAATGCATCAGGAGTTGGAATAATAAGAAATTGTGTTTTTCTCACAGTCTTAAAGTAGAAACTCTATGCTTTAAAATGGTGTATAATTTGTCTCTGATGAAAGAAGCAAACCCATTTGTAAACCCGCTCACAAGTTTGGACTGTCACACAAGCCATTACAGGAAAGCAAAGAAATGCGACTGCAAAGATAGTGCTCATTCATGGGAAAGGAGGCTTTGGCAATTGTACCCAATGTTTGGTAATCCTTATCACTTTCCAAAAGAGAATGGGCTGTTACAGTCACTGTCATTACTGCCAATGAATAGTTCACAAATACAGCTTTTTGGGTGATTTTAAGATTATTACATACATGGGGGAACTTTGAAAGATTTGTGATAACAGGCAATCATATAAAGGGTTATATTATGGTTAACTTTGCGATGTGAAGATCAAAATCAACAAAATTTTCAAGCTCTCACAAAAGTACCGGTATAGTAAAAGTTATTTTCAACTAAATTCCAAAGATTAACGTTACTGAAATGACTAAATGATATTTGGTGTAAAATGAAGACACATTGAACCAATGAATGGGTTAAAAGATGTCTCGATTACATTTGAATTTTTAGAAAAAATCACATATTTCTGAAAGGTTATACTCATAACAAAAGGACAGTCCAGTTTCTGGTTAACCCGTTGCTTACGGGTACCGGATGGGCCCTGTACAAAGTCTATGGGAATTTACAGAATTTCGAAGTCAACGGGTTAACATGCCTAGATTTAAGCTCAGCAACCAAAGTGTTAAGAATGTTTTTTTTTTTTCATCAAATGAAGATATGTGATTTTCATGTCAAAAATATACAGTATGTTTTCTTGAATTGATGATCCTGCTGAGTACACATTATTTCCCCAGTTTTAAAAGAAATATGATTTCCTTCAAAGTATGATTTCTACTGTACATTAGTAGGTTTCTTTTATCTACAGAGGTTGAAAGCTCTATATGAAAGTGACTGAGACTCTTGTAGTGTTGTTCTATACTGTTTGATATATATGTCAGTTAAGGGCATCATATAACAGTGTTTCCAGTTTAAAAAATCTGAGCTACATGATTCCCCATGCTACCACTGTCTCTGACAAGGTCTAAAAATGAAGCCCTGAAAAAATTGCAGTTTAAAATGATCACTAAGTGCTTTAAAAATGAAAATCATGAAGCGACCATTCCAGTTTATTTCATAGACTGCTGTGTGGCTGAATTTTCATCAGCTGAGAATAATTCATGTGCTGACTTTATCTGTACATATTTTACAAGTGACAGCATAACTGTCTTAAGTTTTGTCTTCTAGGGTGTTTATTAACTATTCAAACACTGTAAGGTACGTCAGATAGCAAAGTTTGACAATTTTTTTAAATGGGGCTTTCACAATGTTATATAGTGTCTTTAACTCTTTACACATTGAGTTAATTTTGAGGGGATAATAATGATGATTGTTATTTTGATATTTACTTTAAATCTTGCTTTCCTTATTGCACAAATGATTCTGGTAATTATTCTATAGATGTTGCGAAAGCATTTTGGCCATTTGTTAGCTTATCTAGTTCAAACGTAACGAAGAAAACTAACTATTACGATTGTTGAATTTAATTGTGTGAGTGTTCAAAATTGCAACATTCATGTGCAAAGGGTTAATTATGGCTAGAGAAATATTGCCGATACAGTGATATATCATTGTGATGATTTAATTATCTGCAGTGATGCCCATGACATTGCTGTGGTAGTTATATATGTGGGACTGCAAGTCTCTGCATAAAATCAATATTATTGAAGTACTAGTATCCAGTACTTAATACTTGTATTCTTTCTTCTGTTCTGCCACAGGGTCTACAAATGATGAAGGAGATTAAAGGGGTTAAGTACCTTGAATGTTCCGCCCTAACCCAGAAGGGACTCAAGACAGTGTTTGATGAAGCCATACGAGCTGTACTCTGCCCCGACCAGAACAAGAAGAAGAAGAAGAAGGCAGGCTGCAGTTTATTGTAAATGACACAAATGATCTCAAAGTTTAGCTCTTTTTCGTTTCTCATCAACAGCAGTTATCAAACCAGTGAATGATGTACAAAATTCAACCAATGTGAAAGCCTAGAAGCCAGAACAACAACAACAGCAACAACAACAACAACAAATATTAGGAGGAATTCTGAATATAACTCTTCATGTTAATCAGAATTTTTTCTTGTTTTTCATTTCATTGGGGGGATGGAGCAGGTTGTGGGGATTAAGAGGGGTGAAGATGGGGGTGGGGAGGGGTCGTGAGGAGTGGGACCAAGATTTTTTTGGGGGGGGGGAGAGGTAAGGAGAGAAGGGGGTTAAAATTAAGGTCACAAATGGTTAACCACATCACAGTGCATGTTCAGCAGATTTACACAGTAAATTTTTGACATCAGGTTTATGACTGCTTTGCTCTTGTATAAGTTCTGGTTGGCTCCCCTCTCTTTTATACTCACTCCCAATTAGCATCTTTTATTGTAAATAGACAACATGTAGACATATCTACATGGAAAAGTCTTGTAAAAAATACATCCCTCCGTTTTTGATGACAAATGATGATCAGAATTCCATTGTACATAGTTCAAATCACCATTGTGCATAAAATTTATCTCTGTAAGTAAACTTCTTGTTTAAAAAAAAATTGTGTGAAACGTGGGTTAAATACAGAAATAAGCACAAATATGTTCCCATCATTTCATGCTGGAATTGTTGCATTTCAGTCACGGTGTATACAAGTGGTAGGTGATGATGTATGAATTGTTTGTTAACTCTATATCTCCTACTTACCAGTGACCTCTGTATTTGATCTAGAGGAAGTATGGAAAGTGGGAGGAAATAAGTTAACTACATTTACTGTTTTGAGGAGGGTTTGTTTGGGGTTTTCTTTTTGCTTTTGTTCTGGGAGAATTTTGGTGTAATCACAAGTGATGAAATCTGTGTGTATACTGTAAAAAACAAAATCAAAACAACGTATTGTTTAACGACGTTCATTGAAATTGGATCATGTGTACTTGGAATACAAAATTCAAATGATTGCTACACTTAAATTCATACATTTTAGAGATATATTTGAAATATTATACTTCCGTGATCATAATGTGAGTATTGGCGAGTAGCTTTATACGTTTATTTTGGTAAAAAAATTAAAAATGTACATGTAATTTGCATTACAAGAACAAACTGAAAGGAGAGGAGAGAGATAGGTTGATACTGCCACACTATGTGGTCTTGCTTTTATATAAAGCCTAAATTGTTAAAATATGTG
>JZLH01S0601431.1:4721-18339 GCA_001188425.1 Eucidaris tribuloides
TTTTGCTTTGAAATGATCATTCTTAAAGTGGGTACACTCGCTACTGGATTGAGACTTCCTAGGTACAGCACGTCGAGTAATACAACTACCATACATGATCATAAACAGCATTTGCACTCATAATTGAGCCACAACTGAAAAAACAAACTATTAGGGATTTCACGAAAAGGATTAAATCAATTTACAAGTTCAATATAACTTACAAACTATTTTCAATAATGCTTTTGGTATTAACGTAAATACAGTATAATACAATATCAGATGTGTATGTACAGTGCATATAATGCTTAAGCAAACAAATTGATCTAAGCACTTTACAATGATTATAAAATATAGCATCTGCACTCATAATTGAAAAACATATCTGAAAAAGCGAACTATTAATGATTAAGGATTAAATCAATTTACAAGTTAAATATTACTTATTTGCAATAATGCTTAGTATATTTAACGTTAATACAATATAATACAATATGAGATATCCATGTCCATTGCATATAACGCTTAAGCAAACATATTGATCTAAGCGCTTTACAATAATTATTTCAAAATTACACAATAATGATGTAAATACATGTATTTTACATATTAATAGATGTTACGAAAAAACTATATCACTTGGGAAATAGGTGGGACTTGAGCATAGTTTATAAGTTTTTGATGTTACGAGATACCAGAGGACTTTGGACAGTTGATTTCACGGTCTAATGACAGAAATCTTTGTCGCCATGTGGAGTATGGGTTTTGTTTGGAACTATAATATATAAAAATGCGTTGGAGCGAACATACGTGCTTTATGTACCTTGTATGCGGAAATACGTTTTTTAAATGTCCTGTTAGTATGAAGGTGCATTAAAATGAATCCGATCAGTGATAGGAAACCAGTGGAGTTATTTTAACAAAAGGGACGTGAGGATTTTGCGAATTATTCAACCCATTATAGTCAGCACGGGACATCATTGGTTTTCCTATATAGATAAAATGTGCATCACAGTGACATCAAAATATAAACGGTGTAAGGAATTGATATTGGCTCCTTAATTTTGGAATTCTGCAGTATTTTGGCAGAATTTACAATTGCTGGCATAGTCCACCAAGAGATAAGAGTAATGCACGAAGAGTGTCCTAATAAATATCCCTCTCAAATAGCAGAATATTTAGCAAAAACAAATACTCTTCTCTATCTAACATCTAAATGTACAAATCCCACAAAGTTTTGTAGGTCCTACAGTGTATATCAACATGTCACATAAGTCTAGCTCTATTCCGTTTAACCCTTTAAGTGCTAATGTTGCATCTGTGCACAATCGTACAATTAAATCAATTCATACTGTTTTTTTTCTCTACCTTTGCACAGGAGACACTAAAATAGTTAACTTGCTAACGTAACATCTATAGAAAAATTACCATTTTCAATACTGTAATAAGGAAAGCAATATTCAAAGAAAAAAGAACAATTGGCAATATTATCCCTTCAGAATAATTTCAGCGTGTAAAGAGTTAAATACACTGGACGTGTCGTGGCTGAGCGGTAGTTCGCTCGTCTCTCAATCCAAGGGTAGTGGGTTCAAGCCCAGCTACTGCCCGGCACGAATGCCCTTCAGCAAGGCATTTTTATCCACACCGCTGCTCTCTACCCAGGTGTATAAATGGGTACCCGGTAGGATGGGAATGTTTATGTTGAATGATAAGCATGTGCGCGCCTGTAAAATGGCGACTGGCTGGAATGCTCCCCAGGGAGTGGAGAGTGAGCACTATATGTGCTAAATTGAACTAATGTATCCAGTGACCGGGGTAATAATAATGTGCAAGCGCTATGATACATTGTGTATAGCGCACTATAAGAACCCATTATTATTATTATTATTATTATTAAATACACACACTCTCAAGCATCAGTATACCACCATTTCGAGGTAAATGTATAAGGTCGATTTTTTTTTTCATTATTAGCTTATATACCTTGTAAACACTAGTATGATAAAATTTTTGAGTCGGTCCGATACCATCCACCGGAAGAAGGATTAGATGGAAAATATCCAGACTTTACAGAAGCCTCAAAAGCCTAACAGTTTGTACTGAATTATTAACAATCTGGAAAAAATGGTATACAGTGGCGACCGAAAGTATCTCCACGTTCCCAAAGCGTGCAAACGCGATCCCAGAAACGCCATTCGTTTCAATGAACGCAAGGCACGCATTTACTACGCTGGCTTTGCGTTTCATTGCGTTTGAACATCGTTTCATGAAACGCGTTTCAGTGAACGCGTTTGGAACGAGACGATACTTTCGGTCGCCATTGTAGGTGAATGATTATGAATTAACACATTTGAAGATAACGGCGGTTATTATGAATACCTTAATTAATTATTTCGGGATTAATTGAATAGCTGCGTTAGGTGGTATTACGCCATTTTGTCATTAAATCCCTCCAATATTTGTGATTAATATATATAAACTTTAGATAAAGTTCACTCCGAGAATAATCACATAGTAGAAATTCTGCGGTTGATTTCAAACCGCAGAATGTCTTCTGTATTTTACATAATACTTGCATTCTTGTTTATCATGTAAAATTTACACAAGTTCTTGTTAAACAAATGTTTTACATTACTTTTTTTTTTGCAAAACATTTGGTCAGGCAGTATCTACGCCAAAAATGCGATTTTCCCATTTAACATTATGATTTACATAATATTTGTAATTTCCTTTTTAGATTAAAATTACACAAAAAATTGTGGAGTTCCTATTTAACAAAATGATTTTCATAATATTTGTAAAATTTACTTCTTAGGTAAAATTTATACAACAAATTGTGGAGTTCCTATTTAACATAATGATTTTCATAATATTTGTAAACTTTACATGTATGGTACAATCTGCAAGAATGTTATCTCACACCGATCCATTGATCAAACAGTTAAAAACCCTCAAAGTACATGATATCCATACTTACCAGGCTGCCATATTTATGTATAAATGTACCCAAAATTTACTTCCGCTCTTCCAAAACACATTCCAATTTATTCGCTAAATACACTTATATCCCATTTAAATAACCCTAAACTTCTTGGTGCCCATAGATTTATTTGATATCATGGACCCGATGTATGGAATTCTCTTCCAGTGCAAATTTGCTCATGTACATCTCTTTTTGCCTTCAAATCACTTTAAAAAAAATATTATACTTCAATTTGACAAATTAATCAGAATAATTAACAGTTTTGGTCAATATTCAAATCTGATCTGTTAATTTTCTAATACAATCCCTACACCGTTTTGTTATACACCCAATAAAGTAAGTAATTTCGGGTTAATAGCACGACGCGCCCGTACTGCACCCACATGCACCCACTGCTTTCAACATAAATTAGCATTCTACCCCCTCCTTTTTTGCAAATTGCTATTATCGTATTACATTATATTACTTTTCATTGATGCAATGATTTGCATCTACTGTTTATATGTCCCGAAAAATTTACTTACACATACATTCACAACGGTTGCCTGTTACTTTCAAGTTTTAACTTATAACGGCAACCACTGCATTTTCTAGTACGATGTTTGTCCCGTTTTTCATATAATGTATTACTATCTTATGATATTGTTAATTTATATTCAATTGATATTCATTTATGTATAATTCATTTTTATTTAGATAACACATTGAATCAATTATAAATCATTTGTATTATATTTGTTGTTTGCAAATATAGAAAGAAATCAAATTAAATCAATTATAACAAAATCAGGAAAGTGGCTACCATTGTGTTATCCCAAGAAAATACAATCGAATACAATATGCAATGTTAATTCATTTTGTTGTGATTTTGCTATGCTTAGTTTGTATTGCTATCGGCATTGTTATGTAAATACGCATTCTATTATCTTATGTTCAATTATTGATAAAAAAATGCTATTTGTTTAAATTAACTCTTGGAAATGCAGAAATCAAATCAAATCAAATCATATCAAAAAATCAAAATCAAATATAGTTTACATTATACTTGTGAAATTTACTTCAAGGTAAAATTTACACACACAATTTGTGGAGTTCATATACATGTATTACATTTTTTACTTAATTTTTGTAAACGGTTTTTCTGTGTGTATTTCCTGATGTGTGTGTGTTTCATAGAAATGCTGCTAATTGGTTTTTGCAAACAAACTCTTCATATATGTGATCCGTCACCACGATACCCTGATAAAGTCACACGACCCAAAGGTAAGGAAAGTGCCAAAAATTACGATATAAAGTTTCAGAGTAAAGTGTCCTGAAAAATCAGAAGGTTGATAACCTTCACATGTTGCAAAAATTCGAATATTTATATTTTCACGTAAAGTATTTTTCTTTGTATGTTTATGTTGCATAAGATGTGCGACTTCATCAGGTAATCGTGGTGACAGGTAACATATATACTGTATTCATTCTTTATAAGTAAAGTTTGTACAGTGTGATCCCTGATTTTATCATAAAAGCAGTGGGGATCGGTATTTCACGTTGAATCAAATTCATCCTCGGGGTAGGGATTTGGAAAATTTGATCTCGTAAAACAAAACTTTGCACTCTTTTAAAAGAAGTCAGGGGCACTGTCATTACAAGGTGTACACCATGCGCGTGTATATGACTTTCAAATTGGACCCTAAACAAGTAATTATCTGTCGATACCCTAAACAAGTATACAAGTATTCAAGTACCCAAAACAAGTATTCAAGTCTGAAAAGATACCCTTTTAAAGTTAACCTTCCCTTAAAAGTGTACCTTTTTCCTGATTTGGGGTATTTTGATACCCTTTTTCACTGTGCGCGCGTAAACTGCTCGACCGTGTAAAAAAATCCCCTTTTACGCGTTTTTTCGCATGGTGTACACCTTATAATGACAGTGCCCCCCCCCCCCGAAGTTTAATAACGTTAAGTGTGATCACATGAATTCTCCATATAATAAATCATCTACATGCATTGACATGTTATCGACTCAAAAAATGGTTACCAGACACGATTGCAGAAATTAAAGGAAATACATAATTACACAGTTTGAATATCATGAGTATATTTTGATTATATGCTATAGGGAGATTCATTCATTTTGGTAACCTTGTTGAAAAGAGCTAGAAGGCGTAAAGATCGTTAAAAGAATTAAAACGGCTTTGCTTTTTTTTTCGAGAAAGATTGCAATTATACTGGGTCATTTCATTGACCGGCTATGCTTACTTAAAACTTTTATACTTATTGTTGGCAGGTTTGATGTTCCTCTTTGAGGCTGGTTTCCTCGTAAACGTAGGAAGTTGACATCCAGAATCTCGGAATATTTACAGCGTAAAATGCACCCAAAGACTTGCCGAAAATTTGGGTGCTTTAAACCGTAGATGATAGGATTTACAACGCTATTCAAAATCATGGCTAAAATCGAATATTTCGATAAAACTCCGGGTCCGAAAATGACGAAGCTCAAACCAGTCGGTAAAACGCAGAGAACGAACATGCAAACAACAAGAAACATATTCTTAGTTATAGTAATCTCCCTCCTATTAAATGCGGTCTTCATTTCACCTTTCCCTCCCGTCTTCGATTGGTTAGGAATATCGGAAAAGTTAGACTGAAATTGTCAATGATTACGACGCACAAATCTCAGAATTAGACAATAAAAAACGGCAATAGATAAAATGCACCGACCAAAATGAGTCCTTGCAGAATGGTAAGATATTTCCTGTACGGTGACCCATCTACGAGGCCGCAGTGGTTATAGAATCTCGAGTAACCAAGTTTACCAATACCAAGAATGGGAGGAATAACCATAACAGAGGTTGATATCATCCACAGAGCAATCGCTATCATTGACATAGATTTCAGAGAATGAAGTCGGTGATGGCCGCGGATTGATTTAGTGACTACAAACCAACGGAGAAACGCGATAGCCGTAAGATTGAGAACACTGTTGCAGACAAACACAAATTGTGCACCTGCAGTCGCGGCGCAGACTTCATCAGGGAGTGGCCAGCCACGACTAGGGTCGAGAACTGGCAAGATTTGAAAGGGCAAAACGAGGCAAGTCAGAAGATCGGTTATACTTAGATTGACGACTAGAACGTTCGTCGCGGTTTGAAGTTTCCTCGACAAAATCACAGAAAATATGACCAAAGAGTTTCCCGCCGTTCCGACGATAAAAATCACAAAATAGCAGATGGCGGCAACGAGCGAGTGAATGAAGGCAATTCCTGATCTTTCTTCCACCACATGGTGAAGGTTGCCAACAATTTGAGAGTATTGCTTGAAGATGAAAGTGATTTTGCAAGGAAAAAGGAAGCAAGAAATAGGCTACAAACTACCATGCATAAGATAATACAAAGATAAATGAAGACCTTGATGACGGTGCTTATAGATTGGATGACATAGAACGTCAACATGACACCATTATGAAGCAAACATTTGAAGTGCTGATCTCTCCTAGAGAAGATGGTGGCTCAACATGAGCTTCAACTCGCATCTCTTCAAAGAATCCCAAGAAATCTAATCATATACCATCACGCAAATTAGATGGGTTTGAGTAGTCGGTTGAAAGAGTCAGCCAGTAGTCCAGTCAGAATGTTCCAAGTTCGAGTGTGAAATAGATGATCAACCCAAACAAAGATGGTCAAACAAGGATTCAGTTGGCGTGTTGATAGAGCAGATGAGGATGACAAGGCTTTCATTATCCGAGCCAGCAGTGTTTGGAGGAGATCCTTTATTTAACCTTGCATTGAAACATTGGTTTGATGTACTCGTACAGCAGAGTGATGGACAGATTCTTTTATCTACAAAGTATCTGGAAGTTCAACTATTTTATGGACCTTCTATCACATGGACATATATCGGTCTTTAATGAATTTAGGCACCTTTGTATTTCAACGATGTATGCATAACATTCTATGCATGTTTCAACTGATCCCAATGACGATCACCGCAGATTTACCGAGGGTACCGGAATACAGATTTTGATAAAAGTAAAGTTCTATGCGCAGAACAGGTTACAAATAACATGTCTCCAGGAATGGATGTGCAGTTATAAAACATGTTTTAAAGAAAATGTCATCTTATTTTCATTTCAACGAGATATGAACTTTAGAAGAGGGAGACAAAACAATGATGTATACCGTGTTGCTGTTGATCTAAATTTTTGTGCATTTTGTACTTGTTCGTTTAATATTTTCCTATCACCATCACCTTGTATCAAGTGTGTCCAAAAGTGTTCGAAACAGTAATTTCATATTATTTATCGCACATAATTTGGTATTTTTCGTTGATGTCCATTCGAACCATTGAAACACATTTTCTGGTGTATTATGATTCAGATTTTTAATAAAGTCGCAACTGGAACGTTAAACTGCTTGTTAATGTGTTTGTTTATTGTGTTCCTAAAGTTTGATATCAATAAGAAGCAGAAACATTGTCCTTTAATATGAATTCATTTTGGAATTTTAAGTCAGAGCACACCAGCAATTACATCCAAAATGCCTCTTCCCGACGTACACGCATCAAACATACACTTTCAATCCAAGCAAGGAGGTACATGTATGAGGGATGGGATTACAACAAGTCAATTGTCTTTGAACGATGTTCGAGCAGCTACTCGAAAATAATTATGATATGGACGTATTTAACTGGATCCATGGGCAGGCAATAGACTTTTGTTCGATGTGATACTTACATGCCACTTTCAAAGAAAGAAATGCTTTTATCACGATAATTAATGTTTGCTGTACCTAATCGCAAATGACTCGTGAGCACAAAATGTGCACTCACAAGAGACATGTGAAAAGAAAATATGCCAAAAATTTATGAGATATATATATAAAACTACTCAAATTCATTGTCGGGATCGTCATAAAAGGAGGGTATGATTTCAAACATTTTCTCAAAATACAACTTTGATTCAAGCCTACGGACAATTTTCTTACTGTTTTTTCACTATTCAAGCTGACTTATAAGGAAAAAGTCATCTTACTTGACCGAGGAACAAGAGAAATGTGTTAGCAAATATTCAACTTTTATTAAACTCGGAGCATTGATCATCAACGAAACCAAAGGACCCGATGAATTCTTTGATACGTCCTTAGAAAACCTGGCAGATGTTTAAATTAAATATTGCTTCTTGGAACGCCATCCGTTATACCAGTTGATCAAAGCACATTACACGAAGGTGAATGCAGTCTTAGAGTATTCGCTATATCTCAATTTTATTTTAAAATAAGTTAAAACAAATTTTCATCATGCGATGAAATCTATGTCATCTTTATTCACTAATATTCTTAGGCGTAGTTGTTAACGAGAATTTTAATTTGTCCAGTCACATTGGGTGATTTCAAGTTCGGTGTTGAAATTTGGTGTTGGTGTTGTAAGAACACTAACACTGGCTATAACACCGTACTTGAAGTCAGGCTTGGTGTCGGGGTTGACCTCGAAAATTATGACGTACTTCCTGAAGTTGGTGTTGAAGCTGGAGTTGAATATCGTCTGCTGAACCGAGTACCGTGGTTGGTGTTTGTGATTTACGTGTAATTTTCCCATTCATCAACACTAAACCCTAGGGTTTAGGAAATTCGTGATTTCAAGTTCGGTGTTGGTGTTAGTGTTGGTCTTGTGAGTGGCAGAGCTGACATGCTCGTGTGTGTTGGCTACGGAGAAGCTTCGCTGTGCGACGCAAACCGCTGAAAGAACCTTTTCCCCTTAAAAACTTGCATAATTCGCCAAATTGATACTAAACTTCCATATAAGAACAGAGAAAAGTAACTTGCCTTTCAGATTCATACAAGTTTTTTGGCTGGCAGTATTGATTTAGTGTCATTTTTGTAACATTAGTCCAAAAATTTCGGCCATCGGCGTAACTTTCAGTCAACACCATGGATCGCGCGTGACGTCACTCGGTGTTGTGCAATCGATAGTGCAATCGGTATCGTCTGCTTAAACCGAGCTCAGTGTTAGAGCTCGGTTTAGCAGACGATTTTGCTCCGTCAACACCAACACCAACACCAACACCGAACTTGAAATCACGCAATGAGTACATTCTCGAACTCCCATCTACCGAATTATTGGTGTCCTGTATAAACCTAAGTACCATTTATCAGTGAAACTTTGTTTATGTTGTGAAACATCTTGATTTTAACACGTATTTCACATTTAAGATTTGTAACATATAGTCTGATACAGTTCTGAAACCAGTATTCAATCTCTCTATTCAGATCCTCTTTTTACTGGATTTAACACTTTTAAATCAATGATATTCACTTTCTAAAAACTGCCCTTTTGTTTAACGCTACTATGTTCAGAATAAACCAATACATTCATTCCTATCCAACTCAACGTTAAATCCGATTTCATTCACACATAATGTAATCACAGCATTAGTGCTCAAGTCATTAGACAGTGTGTCCCAGATGTAAGGAACTCCATACCGGTTGATATAAACAATTGTCATTCCTTATACTCATTTAAATGCAAGGTTTACAAAAATACTTATCACTCAATATTTAACGTGATCGGATCCTCTTTGTACAAATTGTTCATCTACACGAAATTTCTTCTGATCTCTTACCTTTATTCCATATTAACAATGGCTTGTACTATTTAAAAGGTGTGCATGATATATTTGTGATGCATATATTTAGGTGTATATTTTCATTTAATTATCTCTTACACGAATCAATGCACTATGTATTGTATACACTGTACTATGTATTATTTCCACTATTACTTTGTACAATACACTAGGCTAGAATATAATGTAGACATCTTTTCTACTTGTTTTCCTCCTCACAAAACACAGAAACATTTAAAGACACAGTTAACAATGACCACAGTTGAAAAAGAAAATGTGAGCTACATAATCCTCCGTGCTTTAAGATTCTTTGATACGGTCTAAACATGAAGCCCTGAAAAAAGAAAATCGTATTTCAAAATGATGTATTTTAGTGCTTTAAAAACGTGAAAATCTATGAGTATTCCCGATTGAACTACTCACCCTGCTCATTTCCTCCCATACACTACTGTGTGTAGATGCGGTTTATTTTATACTCCATCGCCATAGGAAATTCCATGGTGAAGTTTATTATGGAATATCTGCCAGTGGCTGCAAAATATATCAAAACTGTTGTATCTCTAGGGCGTTTATTTGTCCATGTAAACACTATTGTTAGATCGATATAGAGTTTGACATTTTTGTTTTAAATCGAAGCTCCACAAATGTTAGTTTGTGTGTTTAAGTTATCTAAATCATCATTTATATCATGTATTTTTCAATAAGCATTAATGTAGCCCTACATAATACACTTCTGTATTATGTATTTTAGAAAATATCATCATTTTATAGAACCTTATGTTCAAGTTTTTTGTATGTATATCACTGCACATTTGAATCATACAGTTACATATTGCTTTTTCCGTTTTGTAAAATTCGCATGTGATAATAAACCATAAAATAAACAATGAGTACATGAATAGATAAATAAATACTATATATTATATGTAATGAAAACGACACAACAGTTTCAGCCTACATGTAAAACAGCACTGCAATTTTCACTCCCGACAAAAATATCGGTTACACTCTGAAAAGTACAAAGTAGGTTTTAGCAACGCCATTTCCCAGCACCGCTTTAGGGTGCTCTTTAGAACCATACATTATTTTAACAGTAAAATTTGCACTCTTTAAGAAAATTTTAATCCAAAATAAAGTATAATATGGAAATTCCGCTGCGTACCAAATCATCGTAAATCATCAAAATGCATTGGAACGTTATAGATTCAAAAAAGTACCAGGCACGATTGTTAACATCACAGAAAAAATGCACATTTCAAATGTTAATATCATGATTATCGTACTTCACGATTATAATTACGCTAAACTGTTTGTTTAGTTTGGTTGCCTTGCTGAAAAGATCTTGAAATTAAAGATGTTATAGGTAAAAATAAAGTGACTGCACATTTTTATTGGTGTGAAAAATTGGCATCAGTGCTAGGGCACTTCATTGATCGGTTTTTGCTCACTTGTCCACATTTGTACTTGTTGTGGGCAAGCGTGATGTTTCATTTTGAGACTGCTTTCCCCGGAAACGTAGAAATTTACTCAGATCGAATCTCGGAGTATGCAGCAATAAAATACACACGAAAACCCCGAAAATTTGGATGCTTCAAACCGTAAATGATCGGATTTAGAGCGCTGTTCAACATTATGGCTACGGTTGATATTTTGATGGTACCCCACTTCCTGGAATGATGAAGTTCACGCCACTCGGTAAAACGCAGAGAACAAACATGCACACAACGAGAAACATATTCTAGTTATTGCATCTCCTCCTATTAAAGGCGTTTTAATTTCATTTTTATCTCCGCGTCTTAGGTTGGTTGGGAGTATCGGAAAAAGTTGGACTGGAAATTGTCGATGATTACGACGCACAATCTGAGAATTAGACAATAAAAAACAGCAATAAATACAATGCATGCGACCCAAATGAGTCCTTGCAGAAAGTATAATATTGTCCTGTACGGTGACCACATCTACGAGAGCGCAGTGGTTATAGAATCTCGAGTAACCAAGTCTACCAATACCAAGCATCGAAGGAAAACCATAACGAGGTTGATATCATCCACAGAGCAATCGCAATCACTGACATAGCTTCAGAGAATGAAGTCGGTGATGGCCGCGGATGATTTAGTGACTACAAACCAACGGAGAAAACGCGATAGCCGTGAGATTGAGAACACTGTTGCAGATGAAGACAAATTGCTCCACTCAGCAGTCACGGCGCAGATTTCTTCAGGGAGAGGCCAGCCACTACCCGGGTCTAGAACTGGTACGATTTGAAAGGGCAAAACGAGGCAAGTCAGTAGATCAGTATTACTTAGATTAACGACTAGAACGTTCGTCGCGGGTTTGAAGTTTCCTCGACAAATCACAGAAAATATGACCAAAGAGTTCCCCACCGTTCAAGATAAAAATCACAAAAGCAGATGGCGCAACGAGCGAATGAGTGAAGTCACACCCCAATCTCTCTTTCTCAGATAAATGCTGGTCACAATTTTGCTAGAAGCTCGTCAAATTCTGTTGTAACTTGAAAACATCATCAAAAGCTGGTTCAGTGATGAATTTTCCATAGTGTAAATTTCAACGATGCAAATTATTCTGGCTCTGGTGATACTTAAGGAGGATCTGTTAACAAATTTATCAAGAATACAGATAAGTGTCTTTCTATGAAGTTTCGCCAAGTATGTCAATCGATCTACGAGCAAGAATTAGTGAATTGTGCATGCGTATTACCTTCATATGAATTTGATCAGTGTCAACACCCTCAGTAGAACTACCTGTCGGCCTGTACAAACTCGTTTATTTCATGATCAGATAAAAAAAAATTAATCAAAATGAAAACCCTTTACGTGTTTTTGATGCTGTATACGTCTCTTTTGTTATTGAATCAGAACCTCACAACGTATTATCGAATGCCAAATGCAGCCATAGTAGTAGTAAGAACCCTAATGCAGTAATTTCTATAGCAACGTTTTACCGGAACACAATGCACTCAGGAAATATCAACGAATGAATAGAAACTTACTTTTATTATATACGTTTACAATTTCGAAAAGAAAACACTTAGTAAGAATTTAAAATTCAATAAGATGTGTAGGCCTACTTCAAGGGTGTATTGAAACAGTTAATGTATACTTTCGTTGTCTATCTGCCTTCAATTATCCCCAAAGAGTACAGAAAGAAAACAGAAAATTCAATCATCAACGTATAGTGTAGCGGCCAACCTTTAAAAAAGTGCTCTAGTTTTCGAGTAACCCCTCCCCACCGTAGAACAAAACACAACCACTTTTATTCGAAGGATAATTATATGGATTTACGAAAATGATGGTTGTGGTCAAAAAATTTGGTGGCAGGGTGTTTTTTGACCAAAAAACGCATTTTGGGACAAAATCATGATTTTTCTATTTTATGCCCAACTGTATAATTTGATGTGAGAGTGCAATTTTTTTGATGGATCTGTATTTCACATTGTCTGAAAACTCGGATAGTATTCCGTTATTGTAAAGAATGTAACTAAAGGGTGTTTTTTGCGGAAAAGTTCATTTTTAGCTAAAATGAGAAAAATTGTGATTTTCGTTAAAAAGGGGACCACAACCCCCCTGACGTTTGGCTTTTGTATAAATTAGTATTTAAAAAACTGTGGACACCGTTTCTAAACTATTAGTTGTAGTTTTGACACAAAAACGTAATCCGGGTATTTTTCCCACAATAAAATGCAATTTGGTCAAAAATTGAGAAAAATTCATAAAAAACTACATTTTGCCCAATATCTGAAAATATTTAGTATTTTCTTGTTACTTTTTGGTTTATTTCTGTCATAAGAGATAAGATTTAACGAAATGATGAATTGTCAAAAATTTTCGCGTGCAGGGGTGTTTTGGGCCAAAAAAGGGCATTTTTGGAACAAAAATCATTGATTTTCTATTTTCAAACCAAACGTATAATTTGATGTGAATGTGCCCTTTTTGTTATGAATCTACATTTCTTTACATGTCTGAAGAGTCCGGATGTAGTTATTGTTGTAAACAATACGAATAAAAGGGTATTTAGGTCCGCGGAATT
>JZLH01S0601431.1:22919-33024 GCA_001188425.1 Eucidaris tribuloides
TTATTGTCGAGTATAAAGTTGCAACGCTACTTCCAGGTATAATAAAATTCACACAACTCGGTAAGACACAGAGAACGAAAATACAGACAACAAGAAACATATTTTTCGTTATTTGAATTTCCCTCCTGTTAAATTTTGCTTTGATTTCATTTGTATCTGCGTTTTTACTTGGTTGACGATTGTCGCAGAAGTTAGATTGATATTGTCTGTGATTTCGGCGAACGAACATTAGAATAAGAGAGTAAAAAGGAAAAAGTCATAAGACCAGAAGAAACCCTTGTATCATTGAAAAATACTGATCAAATTGAACGTCGTCGACGAGTGAACATTGGCCGTAGTATCTTGAATAACCCAGCCTCCCAATTCCAAGGGCTGGAGGAATAACCATGAGAGCCGTTGAGATCATCCACAGAGCAATTACTATCCTTGTTATCATCTTCGGAGATAATATTCCGTGAAAGCTGCGCAAAGATTTAGTGATTACAAACCAACGAAGAAATGCGATGGCTGTGAGGTTGAGCATGCTGTTGCAAACAAGGATGTACATACCACCTGCAGTCATGGCGCAGACAACTTCGGGTAACGGCCAACCACTTTGGTCCAACACCGCCAGGATTTGAAGTGGCAGAAGAAGGCAAGTCAGAAGATCGGTGATGCTCAAATTGACGACGAGAACATTGGTGGCACTTTGAAGCTTCCTCGACAAAATGACAGAAAATATGACCAACGAGTTTCCCGCCACACCGACGACAGAAATCAGAAGATAGCAGACAGCAACAATGACCCTATGATAAAAATCCACAGTCGGTTTGTTTTCATGAAATCGAGGCTCTTGTGACGATGAAATTGTGCTAACATTTTGGTCCAAAACTGCAAGATCGAATTCAGTTACGAGATGAACAACCGTTGATAGTTCGCTTGCTGTTGGATTTTCCATTGTATCTAAATTGGGTTCACTTCAAGAAGTCATACAGACACATGTAGCAGTTGAGCAATATCAGTTTTGAATGTGCGTTTTAAATTCAAAGTATGCTCTCAAATCTATCCATGACTTGGGTGTAAACAACGGTTAGTATAACTGTGTTTTCTCTGCCGTTTCTATTATCACTGGACCAAAACATAGGAACACTACCTATTTCCAAATTGTACGATGTAACGACCTGCTTTATCCACTCAGTGTCTGTTTGCGTAAGACAGACACGAAATATGATCATGGGCAGATAATGTCGACTCCCCCGTCCTGATTTGGTATGTGCGTACGCAACAAATGTATAAACTGTTAGCACCGCTCTTTACCTATATTATTGATTGGGGAAGCATGAAGCAACGACCCACAAAAACGCATGTTTCCATTTCAATTTAATCAATGCTCCCGTTCTACGTTTACAATGTATGATGTTTATTTCTTCCCCCCCCCCTTTTTCACATCTTTCTTTTCCACGCGCGATTTGACTGTTTTGCTGCCATGACTACCATTGATTCATTGTTCCTGTAGCGTCAACTCACCGAGGGACTATAAAGAATATATGCCCGCGAGTGGTTTGACATATCACTTTTATCCATCTATGTCACAATCATTAATGTGGCTACATGTATCTTCAGTATTTTGTTACTCTGGCAGGCACTTATCCAATTTGCAAAAGCGAGGAGATTGATGCACGCCAAATAGTATATTTGCCAGGAGCTTGGGCCCTGTTGATCATTCTGCCCATAACCCTTTATTTTTTGGAGGGAAAGGGGGAGAGAATTTGCATCAATTCGAGGGTGACGTATCTCATGGTTTGAAGATTAACGAATCACAAGAAAAAAAAACATTGGAAGAGGATTACGCGCCTTGATAACTATATAGTTAGTTGCTTCCACGAGCAGAACGTGGCTCGCCATTGATAAATCAATTTTAAAGTTTGGGATCAAAATGTCATAATGAAAATTGTTAATTCATCTAAATGAAATTTGTGTAAATTTAATAGTGTTCATTCCTTTGTAATGTTTGAAAAAGATGCAGAAATAATTGAAATGAAATTTAAAAAAAATGAAGTACTCAGTATCAGGCGATTTAGGGCGGATAGGTGATTCGGATAGTTATTATGGTGTATCAGAATTTAAATTTAAAGTATACATTCCTAAATTTTGAAGGCTGAATATTATCAATGACTAAGGAGATCATTCAACCGTAAATAATCAAATATGCACCGGGGGGGGGGGGGTCTCTGTTACTTAGTGAATATATTAAAAGCTTCTTTTGCAAGAGCCCATATTGTGGCTTAATATAATATTGATATGCCTCGGATATGAAGGCCAGGTTGTGACCGTGGTAAAAGGGAAATAGCCCGATTGGAAGCTGTCAGTATTTGGAAATTAAACCATTCTAGAACGAATGACAAGTCTGTGGTGAAAATTTGAGTGTCAAATGTACACTCTTTTTTAAACCATCACCATCACTATTCACTATGACAGTCAAGTTGGTTTTAAAGCTTTGTATAGGTTCAATTTCTGTCAGGGTCAAACTTTAATTAATTAAACTCTTACAGTGCCAAAAGTATAATAATGCACCACACAATACACGCAATTTCCATAGAGCTGTGATATCTCTGGCAGGTTAAGAGTTAAGTAATGGTGCATTGCTTTGCTCATTGCTCATCAAATTAACCAATTTTAGACATACTCTGTCAGCCTAGATATATGCACCAGTAATTGCGTAGATTGGTATATGTTTCAATCCTTTGACTTTTTGAGACATTTTCAAGTGCTCCCAGTCATGTCATTGATATTTAAAGTAATTACTTCTGCAGTCCATCGGGAATTGTTAACCACAGTACATTTGCCAACTTTGTATCCAGCTGTATTTATAAAACAATAAATAAAAATTAACAAATAAATTGAAAAATTTACTTTTATTTGTCATACTCGCGTTTACATAACTGTTGAAAGGCTGATTTTTTTTTCATATAGAGATTAACTAAACTGGGTTTGGCGTTATTTCGATACTTAGCTCTTCGAATTCCTTGCACACCAGTCATAATTGGCGATCTGTGCATTGTGTCTTTATCATCGAACGTAGAGTGTAATGGGTTGGCCGAATCAATTTCCAAAAATTAGATGTGCATGATGAATAAAATTGTAACATCCAGTGATATCATTAATTGTTTGGTGGGTTTTCCAAGACAGACAATTTGAAGCAGCCGCGAAACTTTGTTTACACTGCCGAGCAATTCATATTGGGATTTATTAAATTGCTGTGGTGGCAGTGAACCACAGCTGTGAACTCAATATAATTGATCAGGTATGCGATTAATTTATTTTGTTTTTAATCCTGAAATACACCTGTCGCTCCACGTTCAGCTAAAAGACAAACAGAATATCGTGGCAATTTTATCAGTTGATCTACACGAATGGAAACAATAATAATGTCTCCATGACAGTAAAATGGATTGTTTTGAATCGAAGCAAAATACGTATTTCGGGGTTATTGATTAATTAAATGTATGTTTATGGCAAATACTTGACAAAATTGAGAGGCCGTTTATTAATAAATGAGAATAGTCTGTTTAAATCCATCTAAATATTGAGGGGCCTTCACACGAAACGAATTAGATTGATATTTCCAATTAACGATGCAATACCAATCGTGATAATTATATCCTATGTTCTCTGTAAATCAATTACATGTACTTCGCCCTTTGGAAATAAAAACGCTACACATATTCAATAAAGTGAATTCTAACATTGTTTTGTTAAATAGTCCAAGGCGGACATTTTTATTATTATTATTAATTGAATGAAAGGGATTATTCAGAGAGGTAAAAAATGCGATGTAATAGATTTTTCATTTGTCTCTCTCTGTATTTTAGATCTCAACTGCTGATCTATAATTTTTTTAACAAACATGTCAGAAAAAATGAACCAAAATTCGAACCCGTCATCTACAGCTATCCGGGCTGCGACAATACCATTGACGAACACAGGAACAAATACCAAAGCTGACAATTCTGACATTGTTATGTTAAATAGTCCAAGGCGGACATTTTTATTATTATCATTACGGCCGCATGGCAAAAGATTGGAATACGAGATGCTAGAGGTATGGGAGACTTTTCCGAATTTCTTCACAAAATTGTAGCGGCAAAGAAAAGCATTCAATGTCTGGGCATCTTAGACTATCCTCAAGAAAACGTGAAGCTCGTCGAAAAGTTACCAAGCTACATGGAAAACATGAAATACAGAGATGGCGTATGAAGTATGGCCCGGAGAGCTACCCTTCGTTCGAGAAGTTTGCAGAATTAGTAAAGAATACAGCAAGTTTAGCGACGATTCCAGTGTTAGAATCCTTACGAGAAACATCGAAGTCCTCGTATCCAGTACCCAAATTTCAAAGTTCCGGAAATGCAAAAGCAAGGACATTCAGTACAAGTGGTAAATCTCAATCAAAATGAAAATTTGGAAACTCTACAAGCACCAAGCATGGAGTGTACTCGAAATGCCCATTCTGCAAGTTAGATCACCACCTAGATGAATGCGACCACTTCAAACGAAAACCAGTGAATAAGAGAAAATCGTTCTTCTTCCAGTGAATGTCGTCTATGGGATGTGGCTCAACAGATCTTCATCAAATCAAGGATTGCTCAGACAGGAAAAAGTGTGAGGTATGCGACGGCCAGCATCTTACCTGTCTTCATTATCCAAGGAAGTCCATATCAATCAGAGACGAAGGAACTGCTAGGTGCACAACGGTATGCTCTCTTCAGGATCAGAATGGCAGAGACTATTGTATGATTGTTCCAGTTTAGGTTAGACACACAGAAAAAACAAATGATGAGTGCCTTGTGTATGCAGTGCTCGATGATCAATCAAATGTAAGCTTCATGTCGGAGAAACTGCGACAAATACTCAAGGTGGAAGGAACTTCAACAAATCTACAATTGACTACAATGCATGGTAGTTCCAAAGTTGAAAGTCAGAAAAATCAGAGGTCTGGAGATACTAGAATACCACCACCACAAGGAACATGTTCTTCAACTTCCAGTAATCTTCTCAAGAGAGGAAATACCAGCCAGTAGGTCACAGATACCCAAGAAAGAAGTAGCAGACCATTGGCCACACCTGCGTAAGGTTGTGGAGGAAATGATGCCGTATGATCGCACCATCGACGTGTTAATCTTGATCGGAAACGACTGTCCACGAGCTATCCGGCCTCGACAAGTCGTCGCTGGACGGGAGGATGACCTCTACGCTCAGAAATCTCATATCAATTTCTAAGCGATCTCTACTTTCTTCATGGTCTAGAGTTTTGCAACACAATGGTAAATTGGAACTAAAACCGTCGTTTTTGGCACATTTTTTGCCATTGTAACAAATCTACAATCTTGATATACTATTGACACGAGATTTATGATTATCAAAGATTTCTCTTTAATGTTAGATCAAAATATGTGACCAAAGTCAACGTTATGACCCGCGGAATTGAGTCAAAAGACTTCCTTTTTGATAAACAAATCTCGTGGAAGATCCCCTTTTTCTCATTTTTTCTGTCTTTGCCGCTTCATAAAATGAAAGTGCGAGATCTATAAATATATTGACCATGAGGATATATTGTGGGACGTCTGAGTATTCTAAAAATGTAAAATCAAATTCTATTGGCTAGGAGAAGCCCGCGGAATTGGCAAAAACAATCACAGATACGATTTTCTCTCACTGAGAAATCCACGCGTGTCTTTGTTATTATGCGTTCGAGTGTGAATGCAAACAATAGACATGCTCCTACAGCGCGGCGAGAGAGCACTAGTGCATGACCAGTGCGTATTAAAACCTCGTGTTTCTCTGCGTAAAAGAGGATCGTCTTCTGTTGTTAAGAAATTGATATGCTCCAAGGATGGGGAAATATTGGAAAGGTTTGCCTGTCATCTGAAAGTTCCGATGCAGCTGCTGTGTGCAACAAAACTGCAAGTCGTGAAAGCATTGGCATTGACCCCCTGCCAGTGGAACGCCCACTCGGAGTAGTTTGGTGTGCTGAAAACGACACTCTCCAGATCAGGATCGAGTTAAAAGATCGCCCTCTAAGAAGACGAGGAATTCTATCTAGCCACAGTTTGCTCAATCTACGACCAGAATTGTTTTGCAAGCCCTGTAAGAGGCAAACAAATTCTGCTGGACCTGTGCCGCCGGAAGATAGACTGGGATAGTCCACTGCCCGATTATGTGAAACCCAAGTGGGAGAAGTGGAGAATTGAAATAGGTAAACTGCAGAAACTAGAAGTACCTAGCTGCTACAAATCACCTAGTTTAGGTGACGTTAAGTGCGCAGAGTTGCATCACTTTTCTGATGCCAGCTATGATGGATATGGATAGTGTTTATATCTACGACTGATCAATAACCAAGATAAAGTATCGTGTTCGCTCGTAGTAGCATGATAACTCAAGTCCAGAAAGTTGGTTCTACGTTGAAACTGAGTCGAATCCTGCAGATCATGCCTCGCGGGGAATGACGGCCAAGAAGCTCGTGCAAAGTGTACGCTGGAGGAGAGGTCCAGAGTTCCTTCTAGAAAAAAGAGAATTTTAGAGTCCAGAACATGACTCGGATTCAACTTGTGAAGAAGGTGATCCTGAAGTGAGGAAAGTGCATGCCTTCTCTACCGTAACCAACGAAAACAAAACTTTCAAATCCGACCGACTTCATCGCATATCAAGTTGGCAGCGTGCAAAAAGAGTAATTGCACTCTGCTTAAAGTTCAAACGGAAACTACAGAACAAAGAAGTCAAAATGTACAACGTCCACTCAAACAGGTCGCCCTAAGTGTCGCGGAACTCTAGGAAGCCGAAAAAGAAATAGTTCGATCGAGCCCTGCAAGTAGGGTACTTTCCTGATGAGGTAAAAGTCCTAGACAATCTGAAATCACCCGAGGAGAGTGATAGAACAACGACGAAGAAAAGAAAGACGGTGTAAAACCAATCAGTGCCTTGTACCGACTAGATCCATATGTTGATACTGATGGCATCATGTGCATCGGTGGGAGATTTAAGAGAGCTGGCGTCCCATTGAAGGTGAAGCATCCTGTAATAATGCCGAGAAATTCTCATTTGACGACACTTCTCATTAGATACATGACTGCAGGTGCACAATTTATGTTTGTTTGCAACAGTGTTTTCAGTCTTACGGCCATCGCGTTTCTCCGTTGGTTTGTAGTCACTAAATCAATCCGCGGTCATCACCGACTTCATTTTCCGAAAACTATGTCAGCGATAGCGATTGTTCTTTGGATGATATCAACCTCTGCAATTGTTATTTCTCCCATGCTTGGTATTGGTAGACTTGGTTACTCAAGATTCTTTACCCACTGGGGCCTCGTAGATGGGGCACATATAGACAATATCTTACCATTCTGCAATGACTCATTTGGTCGCATGCATTGCATTTATTGCTGGTTTATATTGCCTAATTCTTAGATTTGTACGTCGTAATCATCGACAATGTCAGTCCAACTTTTCCGATATTTCCAACCAGGCTAAGAGCGGAGATAAAAGTGAAATATAGTCCGCATTTAATAGGAGGGAAATTACTATAACCAAAAGTATGTTTCTTGTTGTTTGCATGTTCGTTCTTTGCGCTTTACCGACTGGTTTAAGCTTCATAATTTTCCGAACCGGAGTTTTATCGAAATATTCAATCGTAGCCATGATTTCAAATAGCGCTCTAAATCCGATCATCTACGGTTTAAAGCACCCACATTTTCGGCAAGTTTTTGTGTGCATATAAACTGTAAATATTCCGAGATTCCGGATGTAAGTAAATTCCTACGTTTACGAGGATATCAGCCTCAAAGAGAAACATCACACTTGCCAACAATAAGTACAAAATTGGAAAAGTAAGCATAACCAGTCTAAAAAAATGGCAAGCCGTTTTAATTCTAAAAATGATCTTTACGCTTTCTTATTCTTTTCAACACGGTTACCAAAATGAATGAATCTTTCTTTAGCATTATAATCAAAATATACCCATGATATTAAAATTTTTAATTTAATTATTTATTTCTTTAATTTCTGCGAACGTGCCTGGTAACCCTTTTGAGTCTATAACGTCTCAATGCGTATAAATGATTTATGATGATTTGTTATGTGGCTATTTATGTGGTCAGACATTCAATGTTATTGAACATCATTTAAAAACAGTGCAAAGTTCGCAGTTTTACGAGATCAATTTTTCACTGCCCCCCCCCACCTCCCGAAGAATTTGATTGCAACGTGAAATACCGACGTTCGCTGCTTTGTATCAATGAGAATTAAGGATCGCTCAGTGCAAACTTTACTTATCAAAGAATGAAATATATATATATATATTATATATTTATATATATATATAATATATATATTATATATATATCTACATTTATATATACTACGCTATAGCTTATGCAGTGTTTTACATATTATATATATATATATAACACAACAAAAAGAAGTAACTACCCCCGCTTTTCAACCCATACGCATAACTTTTTAATCAAAAACAAGTTTGTGCAAAATAATTTGGCAAGAGTGTCCTACACTCATGACTAACTTGTGTGTGAAAATGTGATTGATCTGTTGGTCATGCATGAATGAGGCATTGCATTAAAGGTGAAAATGCCCTTTTCAAAAGTCACATGAGTCATTCTCTTATGCCAAAAATAATGGTAAATAATGACATTTTTTCCCTTTATTTATAAAGTGTGCTCAATCAACCATGTCATGGGTTACAACCTCTATGTTCGTAGCAAATACGTAAAGATACATTTTGCTCGAAAAAATTCGGATTTAATTTTTGGCAGTAAGATTTAATGGATTTACCAATTTCAAAATCGAGAAAGGGTAGACATTATTTAAAGTTGCGCTCACCGAAGCGTAAATAATATGCAAAAAGTGTCAAGGAGGTATGAGAATGTCAAGACGATAGATATTAACATAAATCAGCGATAATCATTCCCCAGAAACAGAAATTGTCAAAATCCTGCATCAAAACCCACCCAAAATGAGCCTTGTGACTTGAAAAGTGACTTTTTGCCTTAATAATTGTTCTCACTTATCATGACTTGACGGACCAATCACATTTTCTCACCAGGAATTTAGTCAAGTTAGTGCAGGAACATCCCTTGCCAAATTATTGGTGGCTCAACACCGTTTCTTTTTTAAAGTTTATAGTATTTTGAAAAAAGCGGGTTTAGTTACTTTTTGTTGTGTTATATGCGACGCACAGCCCTCCTCTAAACCGCTCTGAGACTAATCTGTATTAGGGGCATTTAGCTCAAATTTCGTCATAAAAGGCATTCGTGAAAATGGCAAGAAAACAGAAATAAGAAAAACAGAACAAAAATCGAGACGACAAACCAGTTGAACAGCATTCATTAAACAAACAATAATATTTCCAAAGGAATTGTGTATCTGCCTACAATCGTAATAGCTAATCCATTGCTACCCGTCTACACTCTCCGGCATCGGAAAAAATTCTAAGTTCAGAACATGACTTCAAGTCAGGACACGTGAAGTCACCTGACTTGAGGTCAACTCTCAGGTGTGCAATTTCCCATTGTCGACTATTATTAGAGTTATAGCATTACGTTTCGTATAGGACGCCAGTTTAGTAGGTCCCACATCTTCAGAAATTGTATGCAGAAATGAGCCTACACACCAACAAGTACAAGATGCAACCTTTGTCTCGAGGAACAGTTCTAATCATCCACAAGAGCCGTTTGTCTACACTCAACAAAAAAAAAAAAAACGAGAGCTCAACCAGCATATACCAGACAAAAAAGAAAACACCTACTTTGCAAATTTCCTGAGCAAATGATCACTTAAAATGAATAGCTGAGATTGACTAATATCTGCCGTATAGTTTCTGAAGAGTGAGGACCTACTCGAACTGGGGCCTTACGAACAGTACTGGTAAAACTCTATGTATAAGTTGTAACTGATATTTATTTATTTATTAAAGACCTCTCTCAGTCGAGGCAGTGGATGTTTTACCCATACCTGGTGTGTGTATATATATATATATATATATATTATATATTATATATATATATATATATATATATATAATATATATATGTATATACAGGGTGGCCCAGAAAGAATT
>JZLH01S0601434.1:8480-24349 GCA_001188425.1 Eucidaris tribuloides
AATTTTCTACATGTCATAAGTAACAGCTACAACTTGAAAACTAGCAAACTTTAATTATTTTCATAGCTAAATTTAGGTATAACATTTGGCTCAAAGTTGAACTTTGTAAATATTGACAAAATTGTCTCTCGGTTACCATGGAACTTAAAATGCCTAGTCACAATGCAAGGAGGCACTTATATGAAATTATTTCTTTGAGATTCAATACAATCTTCAGTTTTAAGCTTTCAAATGATACCTATATTTCTTATGTTTGTAAGATTTTGAAATTTTGACCAAAAGATGTCTACTAATTTTGGAAATGCCACAGTTTCAAATTGTGACATCACATGTGAGCAGCGCCCCAGGAGGGGGGGGGGGGAGGGCTGCAATACAGCCAACAATGTTAATCCTGCATACTGCCATTGAACCATGCAATACGCACCACATGGTTTGTTTTGTCAATTTATAGAGGCAGTCTTCATATTTCTGTTCTTACAATTCGTAAAGCAATAACAGAAAAAGCAAATCAGAAATGTTCAATTTTTTTCTGTTTTCAATTCAAAAAAGCAAAAACCGAGAAAGCAATCAAAGATGTGTTCAATTTACATTTTTCAATTTGAAAAAGCAAAACCGGGGAAAAGCAAATCAAAAATCAGAAAATATTTGATTTTGTTAATTTCAAGCGAATAAACAAGAGAAATGGATGAAAAGTTGCTTATTTTCTTAATTTTGAAGGAAAAAATGGGATATTACATTTTGCGAAGACAGAAAATTATAAAAAGGTGACAAATTTCTCAATATTGTATTATTTAGAATTTATTTTTTAACGTCAAATTGGAAACAGTGCTCCCTCAATATTCTGTTCTTCGTCTCTCCCCTTTGGAAACGATCAATTGAATTATCCACACTTACCTTGATTAATTTGCCATGGGTGGTTATGTTGTGTAGTACAATAGGTGAATAGTTTTCTGTGACTAGTTTCCCCACTTTTATTTCTCATACAGTTCAAAATGCTTGATGGAAAATCGATGGTGGTGTCAGCAAGTGAAGCAGAGGAGGAACTGAGCCAGAACTTTTCATTATCACCGGACTTTGAGGCAACACAACTAGTAAAAGTACTGCTTCCTGTACTGTCATCTCAGAAGCGTCAAATGAAGCAGAACAAACGACAGAAGACCAGCCACCTTCCCTCCACAGCAGAAAAGATGCAAGGTAAATTACCAAGCACATTCATGGCACATTTCAATGCTAAAACTTCACACAATAGCCCCCCCCCCAAAAAAAAAGTACTGATAGGGAATGAAAATACCAGAAATTCCTGTAAATGCAGTGTCTCAAGACTTATTACTTACTAACTGACTAAATGTTTTCTAATTCTATTGCAACATCAATGTTTGGCCAACCTTTTTTTTGGGGGGGGGGGAGGAGGAGGAAAGAGTTTATATGAATGCAACATAGCTTAAAGATGTGTGAAGGTGAGCGACCATTTAAAGAAAGCAAACATTGTAAGTGAAACATACAACAAATTTAGCTTAAAAGTTCACATCAATCATTTCACTTGAATGTTTATAATGTGGAATTCTTGAAATGAAAACAATCTTATATTTTTTTCTAAATTTTGAGATTTCATTTGAAAATCCGACTCATTTCATTAGAAGTATGCATTCTGAGTAATTGTTACTCTCAAGTGAAGAACAGGCAAGAGTGATTTGTACATATATTTTCGCATTACCTTCTTATTGAAATGGGAGGGTTTCGTAAGGGAGTTCCTAATTTTTTTTCTACCTTTACACCTTAAAGATTCTCCAGGACCCATTTTTTCCACAACCTGAGACATGTTTGAGTTGATTTAAACGCAAATAAAGTCATGATTTGAATCACTCTGATTTTCTTATTTTAAATCACGGATGTATATTACTGCCATAGACTTGTGGGTTATTAAGAAGAAAAAAAATGAAAAAGATTTATAAGATTCAAATGACGTAATCATGGCAAATTTACACATTTAGGCATTGAAAGCCACCGCAAAATTCCTAAATTCTGTCTTAATTTGATATCTACCACTACATACTCCCAAAATCCTACTTTTCAGTGAAATTTGAAATAGAAAAGACAATTACACTGTACCACGATGTTTATTATTCAACCTAGATAACTAAATAGAGGTACATGTAGGAAATAGAGAGATAAAAAGAAGGGATCATATATCAGAACTAAATTTTACATCTTATTTGAAGCAGCTTGTGGTACTGATTCAAATTGAAACCATGTTCAATGATACGTATGTAAGGTGAGAAATGGACAGTGTGGCCTGAAAACTGATTTTATCTTGTAAAACTGGAAAAAGTTGTAAGTTTCTACAGTCAGTCAGCAGTGCATAAAAAATCCCTTCCTTTTATGAAGGGCGTATTCATGGGTGAACGCGCTGTGCATATATAATGAGCTGGGACACATCATTTTGAAACTCCAAATAAACTTAGAAAATCAATTCTAATAGTTTAGTGTGATACATCACTGTAAAGGAGATATTTCAAGCTTTTCAGCAATATCTTTTAATTTGACATTTATATTGTTTTCAAATGTGTAAATGAAGGTTCAAATTTGATGTTAAAATTGAAATTTGAATTAAATTTCAAACAGTTAAAAGTCCAGTTAAATATTCTTGCTTCTCACTAATTTTACACCAGGGTAAAGAGCAATAATTCATCTTTGTTTGTATGTTGTTAGTTTTGCTATTCATGTTGTATACCAGTCAGGATCCAGCAAAGTGCAACATGAGTACATAAATGCCACTCAGTAAAATATGAGAAAGTATTTCATTGGATGCTGTGGTTTCCTACTAAACTGTGATTGGCCAGAGAGAATACAAAACATGCCTTCACTGCATACACTGGGAAACAGGTTCACATAAAGGTCATCACAGTGGGTGGTCTTGTTTTGAATTAACCGCCACTGGTTTGGGGTCAGCCAATCACATACCAGGATTGCAGAAATCCATGGTCATATTTTGCTGGATCCTGACTGGTATAAAACATAAATAGCTAAACAAAAGTCATAGAAAGAAAGCTGAATAGTTGGTCTTTCCAATGTATAAAAATGAAAGAGATGCAATCAGATTTAGCTTTCATTTGAGTTTGATAAAGAGAAAAGAAAAATTCATGTTTTTATCATCTTTTTGACCTCAAGTTTAATAATCTTTTCAGAGGTCAAATTAAATAAAACACATATAGGGCCATGGCCGTCGTGAATTGGGGCCTGCTCTAGGGTGAAGCCGTTTCATATTTTAGTGAAATTTGTCATGTTTGTAGTGGTTAGAGTACCTAAATGTGATTTAATTCTTCCAAGTTACACCTCATTGTAAAGCAAACTTATTAAGCTTTAAAATGACACCAAGTTTGATTTCATTGCAGTTCACTTAATAAAATTATGGGTGATTAAGTACACGATGGTGGGGGGGTGGAGCAAATTGGGAGACGGAGATTGGGAGACGGTTCCATGTTAAGTCTATGGGAGATTATACGGCCAAGGTTCATTTTGTTTTTTCTGTATCTTAACAATCACCAATATCACTGAACTATATATCAAACTGAAGCTTATTTAATATTACTCTTTCAAGTGATTATAAGTTTTATTTTATAAGAGTTCAATTAAAAAAAAATATGATTAATTAAGTACAAGGTGGTTGGGGTGGAGCAACTTCGGCCATAGAGATTGCATTGGGACACAGTACTAAAAAAGTCTATGGGAGAACGTACATTCAAGTTTTTTGGGGGTCTTTTCTGTGTCTTAACAATCAATATATCATTGACTCTCTATATCAATTTAAAGCTCATTCAAAACTCTTTAAAATGAAACCCTAATTATTTCTATAGCAACTAAATTTAAGAAATTACACTCAATTAACTAATTACTTCGCAAGTTTGGATAGTGTTTCAAATAGGACACGGTAAGCCAAACATACAACTCAGAAAGAAACGTTTTAGCAAGTGAACCATATAAAATTTTGCTAAATGAATAGATATCAGGTCTGCATTAAAAATACTTCATTGTAGTTTGAGAGATACAATAATAAGGCCTCCAAGTGGACTTTTTGCTTTCTTTATGAATTCATGTAATATTTTCAGATTTTTCATGCAAATTCTGAAATCCGTTGCTCCCAAAGTCATAAAAATAGTTCTACTAGGGGTATCCCTGTGAGTTTGGTCTTGTTGGAATGGAAATTATCTGTACTTTACAAAAATGTGCTTGATTGGGGGGTAGGTTCTTTGATGTAGATGTGAGGTCACTTGGAAATGACCCTACTTTTTAACCCCACTTTTTTGAATATTTTGATTCATATTTTCTTTAGGCCTACCCCCACTTCAATTTAATGACCATAATTGGAAAGATGAGACCATTTCCTTTCAGAAAATATATACTTTTACTATGTTAGCGTGTATAGTTTAAAAGTTATAAAGGTTTAAGTCCAGAATGTCGCGCGACACCCAAAATTTGTCGATGAAACGCAAACAGGCCCCACTTCACGACGCATGGCCATAGGTATAAACTTTGGAGTATCTGCTATGTAATCATTTCAATTTCTTTTTTATACACCACTGTTATCATGAATTATTGCAATTTCAAAAAGAAGTGTCTCAGCTCATTCAGTATGCAAAGCGCACAGAGAAATTTTGTGTCCTGCGTTCGGTGCCTCATTATCCCTCATTTGCATACACACTGCCGACTGACTGTCGATTAGAAGGGTTACTCAGATGAATTTGGTATCTATTTTTAAGTTATTTAAGGACAGTGATTTTCTGTTTTACGGTGAATTGAAACAGAAAATGTGCTTCGGTTTTCATGTAAAATAGATCTTGCAATTCACCTTTGCAAAATGGAATGTATTTTTTGCTGTGTATGTTTTCTATGACCAAACAAAATTTCGATTTTTTTCATCAGTTGAATTACAGGTTTTCAGAAACAGAAAGACCATTTTTTGAAACGAAAAATCACTGTCTCTAGTTATTTAGCCTGGAAACACTATTTGCACTGTTTACAGCATTACTGAAATTGTGATTTTTGTTTGAAATTTGAAATTTTTGCATTTTAGGAATACACCTAATACAGGGCTCGACACTAGCACTTGCCCGCTTCCCCGAGGCAAGTAAAATTTCAAGTCGGGCAAGTAAAAATTCAAAATGCTAAACTTTACTTTCCCCATTGGGCAAGTAAAATTTTGATCCTGAAATAAGCAAAACAAACAAAATATGTCTAAAACTTTGTGTTTGGTTAACTTACTAAAGTTCATCCTTATTTTTTTCTTTGCATGGCTCTTTATATTCATAAATCCCACCTTTGGAAACCCCCAGAAACAAACATCCAATGCTAGAAAGGCTTTATTAGTTAACATTAGGGGAAATAATTGTTAATGTTTTTATGACATTTTATTTTTGGGCAAGTAAATTTTTCATTCGGGCAAGTAAAAATCTGAAATTGTTAATTTCACTTGCCCAAAGGGCAAGTTACGCAAGTAGGAAAAAATGTAAGTGTGGAGCCCTGCCTAATAATAAGCCAAACTCCCAAAATACTGTTATCAGGTTCAACAATTTGTCATGAAATTCATATTTCGGCATTCTGGCTACTGCATTCGTGCTCAAAACCATAATTTTCACCAATGGAAAGCACTGTGGTGAGACATTCAGACAGTACATGGTGAACAGATTCATACTACATGATTACAAAACACACATATTTTATGATATCGGCATAATTTTATGACAATGATTTGAAAAGCTTTTAGGAGCTCAGTTTCAGTAATTTTCAATAATTTGCCTACAACAATCATATGTTAGAATCTTTACTTTTTTGATTATGTTGTAATACCTGCAATCACAGACCCTTCACTAGTAAACTACAGAAACACAGTGTGTATTTGTATTTACTTGTATACAGGCTGTAATAAGGTTGAGTTTTCTTTGCTTGAATGTAAAATATAGGACTGTAGCCAAAAATGGGACCAATTGCACACCCTTTTTTTTTAAAAGTAAGTATGGAGATACATGTATTCAGAAAACTGCAAAATGATTTTCATGACAAATTATTGAACTTGATCACTATACAGTTTGGAAGTTTACCAATTCTTTGACGCAAATCTAAAATGACAATTTTAAACAAAAAAGACATCATTTTTAGTTTCTTACAGGAAAAAAAAAGCAATTACACAAACAATCAAAATAAATCATAATCTTTTCTCTTTTCTAAAGCACCAATGTTATTCACCCTGAATATGTAAAAAGAAGTAATGATAGATGATTAAAAATTTCCTGTACCCTGGAATTTGGAATATGAACATATTTGGTACCACTTAGGGGGGGGGGAACGTTTTTTTTATCAATTTAAAAAGAATCCTGATTAAAATTTTTAACAAATAGATGTGTATTTTGTTCTAAAGCACCACTTTTATTCAACCTGATTAATTTATGTACATGCAAGACGAAACAGAAATTGATGGAATAAAAGTTTCCTATAGGCAATTTTGAATTCGGAATATGTAGGGACAGTGATTTTCCTGTTTTACCGGTAAATCAAACGGAAATTTCGTTTGGTTCTTATACTTTTCATGTTAAAATTCTTGGGAATTCACCTTAAAGAAAGGAATTTCATGTTTTTGCTGTATACATTTTCAATGACAAAACAGAATTTCCAGTTTTAGATTAAGTTGAAACGGAATTACAGGTTTTCAGAAACGGAAAAGACCTTTTTTTTTGACACGGAAAATCACTGTCTCTAAATATAAACATATTTTTTGCCTTTCTCGGAAAAAACAAACTTCTTTTTTCGTTTTAAATGTGATTTTTCCCAAGTCTAGCGTCAAGGCTAGGAAATTCCACTACAGCTTCTTTCTCTATATTCATTTGCGTTGATGAAGATTGTAGAATGTGCGAGTCGAAGGACACAATTTTGACTTGATATGTTTTTTTGAGGGGGACCGAGGATTTGTGACAATTTTTTGTTGGTCACAGAGAAAAAGTTGTGGACCTAGAATTTGGTCGTGGATGAACCTCTAGATCCTGCATACGCCTATGGGCGTAGTTTCTTCATCTAGCCGTTATATAAAATTTGTTGTCCCTCCAAATCAATGTCATGCAAAATAATGGATTAATTCTGGTAATTTACAAGTATTTTACTTTTAGTAACATTTCATCACATAACATCTCTTCAGCATGTAATAACAGAAAGCTCCCATATCTTTATTGATGCCTTTCATATCATGTCTTATGTTGCTTATGGAAATCGGAGAATATCATCCTGCTGTACTGGTACTTCTTAAGTTTTTTTGTTTACCCATTTCGGCATCATACAGTATGTAGTCAATAACACCATGATCCTTATCACCTACATTTTTTTTCTTCGCCCAATTAACAATGTGCATCTACATTGTCATTTCTATATGTTCATTTAGGAGTGTTCGAAGTGCCAATAGGCAATATAGAGATGGCCAAAGATGGCTACCACCTGGGGGAAAGCATGAACAAGGTTGACGCCATCAAGGAAAGCATCCGTGGCAATCAACAACACCATGTACCACTTCTGCCCGTGATGGTGCAACCGGGTGAGACCTTTGACAAGGAAAATGCTGAGGTCATCAAATATCACCTTCTTGGTGGATACAGCATTTGGGCAGCTGTGTCTGACTTGGCTGGAGATGATAGGTACATGTACCCTTAATTAATTGTTATAAAAGAACATCAGTAAACAACATTTTGAGCCTTAACATTTGTACAACAAAATTTAGGATTACTATAAGACAGTGATCTAGGTGTCCGACTGTCCGTAGCCATATCAGAATGAGATAGTTATTTATTTTACATTAAAAAAAAAAATTGTTTCATCAATTTAGTAACAGCAATATTTTTTCTTGTTCTTGGTTCTACGTATATGCGTCTGCCTCAAAGGATTTTTTTTTGTAGTTGTCTGTAGTCACATTATTTGAAATATTGGAGTCCTAAGAAAAAGAAATGAATAGACCCAGTATTGTTGAAAAATATCTACATCATAAGTTTTAGTGATAGTAACTAATTAATTAATTACTGTTCACACAGTAGATGAATTATTATGAACATATTGCAAGTGGTCACACTATTAATGGAAAAAATTATAAGTCTAACAGAATACTTTTAGAAATTAGTAGCTTTTTTTGGATAAAAGTATTATACTTGCAATCCAGACATAGTGGGAACAAAATCCATTCCAAAACTACATTTTGTTTGCAAATAGTACTTTGAAATTCAGGTAATTGAATAGATACTAGGCAAAAAGTCAGATCTGGTGGCTGGGTTCACATATTTTTCCATCTTGTGGCTGAGGTAAATAGAAAATTGATCTGAAAAACAGATTAAAAAAGAAAGACTTACTCACAAATAATGTTAATCAATGATCAAAAGTGCATGATGAGATCATGTGGTAGAGATATATTAAAAAAAAGTAATTGCTGAAAAAAACATTTTCCCCTTTTTTCCCCACACACAGATTCTCAAACCTGCGTATGTGCTACGTGAAAGTCTACACAGGATTATCGCAAGTAGAAGCCCTTAGAGTGGCTGCACTCTACCAACAGGAGCAGCTACTCCTCCACGATGAATTATCGCTGCAAATGAAAGTTGGTATTTGCAGGACCCTTCTCTTCGCAATGGCAGACATGGATGAAGACACAGATGAACCGCCAAAGGAAACAATTCCAGGATGGAGAGCCCAATGTGCGGCTGCATTGGGCCATAGTTCTGACACGAAGGTGAGCTTATCTTCTTGTGTATATGACGATATTATGGATTAAATTTGGTAGAATTTTACAGATATTTTGCATTGTTTAGTAGGCCTATATTAGAGGTAAATGACATGATTGGGGCTAGTCCTCAACTTGGGCTGAAACTACTCTGGAATCTAGTAAACTATGCAAGGATTCTCCTGTGAAAATCTTATAGTCAAACGTTCACTCATTGTAAAATAAACAATGTAAATCACTCCGCTCCTGGAAAATAAAATAACTCCTAGATTATCTGATCTCCGAATAAACAAATTATAGACAAATCCTCCCAGGTGGGTGATCCACTCCTGATAGTGTATGGTTGGTATATATTTCAACTCATTTGGTTCTTGAGGCATTTTCAAGTGTTTGCAATCATGTCACTAACCTTTAACTGGTATGTAATGTATTATAGTGACAATTCAGATCATTATGGTAGTAACAAAGACCTCAAGTCAGATGGAATCAAGTTAATGGATGTTTTTTTTTTCAAACAACTGGTGAAAGGACATGCTAAAACTTTTGAAATAAACTAGAAAAAAAAACGACCTAACTGTATGGTACCACAATTGAGTCAATTTTGTTGCAACATTTTTTCTTTCAAATATGATTCTCTACCTGATTTTGTAGGGTTAAAAAGAAGAGCAAGTGAGTTGGTGGAGAGAATTAAAGGAAAAAAGTGAAATCAAAAGTTCATCAAGGGAATGGTTCACGTATTTATGGCTTGTGCAACAATTTTTAAAAATTAAGTATTAATAGGTAAGTGAAGTTGGAAAAAGGAACATTGGGCAGCGCCTTTCTCCGTTTCAGTAACCCTAGACACAGGGCTGCACAAGAAGGTTCGAGTACAGCAGGGGTGAAGGGGGGGGGGGTAGGGGGGTTAGTCCTCTAGTAGTCCCAAGCGTTTAACTCCCTACTCCATCTCGATATCCGAGCGCCAGGCTAGAGGCAGTAAGTACATCATTTTTGTAATGGTCTTTGGTATGACCCGGTTGGGGCTCAAACCCGTGACCTCCTGGACCAGAAGTGGACGCTCTGCCACTGATCTAACTCCCCCAGTACTCTGTATCATATAAAGTTCATACTTTCCTTAATTCTGAAGACGTTATTTCTGTTAACAGATGAGAAGAATAACCCGTCACAAGAATACAATCAGAGCGGGTAACCGCCATTGAGGGCTCAATGATTTGTAGACTTTTAATAAATTTCATTTTTTCTTCTCTTTTTTCCATTTTCGAGAGAATTTAGATAATAATGATAATATTGGATGGCTTATTTTCAGTGGACACCAAAACTATTGCACTCCTAATGAAAATATCGGAGTCACCTGTGAATCGTACAATATCTATCAGTCGTACAATATTTCTTGTGTTCACCTGAAAGCCATTCAATATTGTATGAGTGTTCACCCATTTTTTCTGTGATAATGAGAGGTTATAGCATATTTGGAATCAATTTTTCTTTTCATTTCTTACAATGCTAGACAGTTTGATCAAGGTAAAAATTTCCAAGTAGAAATTCTCTTTGAGTAATAATAACAGTAGAAAACAAATGTGGTGTAGCATTTTCTCAATGTAAAATGTCAATCACATTGTAAGTACTTTGGGCTTTATTACAGCCGAACAACCAAATATGAATTGATGATTGTAGAGCTGCCAACTTCATATATTATCTATATTTAGTTTGTTTTTCATCATCAAAGGTAATGCAGAAAAATACAGTACATGTTTTTCTTAAATTTGATAGGCATACTTAATATGTGTGATTTACACATTTTTGGACCAAAATATACTTTTTGCCTTGAAAATATGATATTTGCTAAATGCATAAAAATGTTGTTTGGTCAGCAGAGGTTGGCAGCCCTATGATTGTAATAAATTTATGAAAAGTTATAAGTTACATGTATTTCTGCTCAGTCACATTGCTTTTTAAAATTATTTAGCCTTTACATTTTTTTTTAAATGACTGAAACTTTGCATATATGAAAAATGAGCACAAGATAACTTTAGAGAATGTATTAATATATCAAAATCAAATTTTCACAAATGAGTTAAAATTGGCAACTTAACTTACTTTTTCTTTAAACTTGGCCTTAATTTTTTCAGGAAATGAAAGCCCTGGAACCGACATTCTAATTGGCCCAGTACAGCAAGAGATGTTATGCAAAGTTACTGAAGATTTTCAACATGCATGAGCGGAAGACTGGGAAACACCTTAAACAAACAGTAATTATGCATGTAAAATTTCTCTTTATAAATATTTTTGTTCTGTTCTGTGAATTTGTTATACATTTTAATAAAAAGATGATGTTATGCATTTCAAAAAGTTAACTAAAATGCGAATTTCCATGTACTTGTCATCAATTACAGCAAAAGTAATAACAAAGAAAATAACACTTAGAAACTCTTAAAGATTATTACAGAAATCAGTTGGAACCATGTCGCCTGAATAAAACTGTGAGACCGTACCTAAAAGATTAAAAAAAATGGATACCAGTAAGCCTTTTGAAATCAATCATTACTAAAGTGATGGAGGATTGTGTGAATGGCATTATTGAGTTGAATTCAAAGAAGACATATTCTTCCAAAATCAAAGTTTTAGCTAGGCCAGTATATTTTTGTTGATCATGTCGGGGAGGGGGGGGGGGAGGATCTTGGACATCAACTGAGCAATCACAATGAAAATTGTACAAAGGTTAAACGTCATAGCTTGTTAAATGCAAAAAAAGTTGTATACCCCATTTGATAACTTTAGTGACTGATTTTCATGAGATAGTAGGTCTATGATATTACCAAAGTACATCCCAAGTCAATTTTTAATTTTATTTTTTATTTTTTTTTTGGGGGGGGGGTAGGGGTTGTAGCTCTAAGGTAAAAGGTAATAGCTTATTAAATGTAAAAAAAGCTACATCACTGGTTTCCGTTCGATAACTTTAGTTGTGTCTGACAGATTTTCATGAGATATTGAATTTACAAGTGTATGATATCAAAATACAGCCCAAGTTCGGTTTTGGAGGTTGTAGCTCAAAGGTCATAGCTTTAATTTATGTATGATTACATTCATTTGTAGTCAATATGTCCTACACTGTACATGTAGTCTGTACTAAAATAATTCAAAGTTTGAGTAACTATGTGATTTGCTTTTCTTGTCCTGAATGCTAGTTTTTGTATGAATACAACAAGTGTTATATTCATGGACATTGCAACTGCGGTAACGTACAATCGTACACAATTCCAAAGATACGGCTTTGCACATAATTTTGTACATCATAGAAGACCAGCCCATAGGTCCCATGACCAAAGTCTGGGAACAAAGATTGACTACAAATGAATGTAATCCTACAAAAATTAAAGGTCTTGTTTATCGTTATATTTCAAAATGATGGTTTTTTTTATAGAAATAATTGATTTACGTTGAGCTAACACTAAGGCATTATCATTTATGAAAAATATTTAACCCCAGAATATTGAGTAAACGAACATCAAAGGTCATGTAAATTTTTTTTCCGTCTGTCACAATGGATCCATTTACATGCCTTGTGTAGGATGAACAAATGATGAGATTTGAATAAAATTGCATGATTGGCATGGATCAAATCTGCCCTGGACTTTTTAAAGATGTGCATTTTATAAATGCTACCCTAGGGTATCCGAATAGAAATCAGTCATTTTATTGAATTAATGTTTCTAGCTCACCTTACTCAAAATCATTGATCTTGGTATCATTTTATTGGAAAAAGAATGTTCTAACCAACGAAATAAAAATTACTGACATTTTGCCGATAATGGTGAAGAAATTACGATTATACTCGTACCATTCTTTCTGGGCCACCCTGTATAGTGTCTTTAAATTAGTATTATTCAACACAAAAAGCCTTGAAAATAACATGTTCAACATTTCTGTGTGATTATGGTCAGTTTAGTGCAACACCTTCACCTTTAAAGGCAGTGGATCTCATAAATTTGCAAACATCCCTGCAGACCATGAAAGATAATCCATGCCCTTAGGCTATTGATGAAGGGCATGTCTGTGAAATCCGGGGTTCAGTGATTGCATAGAATTTGAAAAATGCAAAAGAAAAACTGTTTAGTGTACGTTCTATGGTAAGAATTTTTTCCTCCCGAGAGAAATATTCAAATTTGAGTCTAACAGTCACTATAATTCCACTAAAACTGAGTTTCTAGCTCCAATATTTTGCTAAAGGTTCCCAGATGGCATTTTCTTCTAACATTGTATTTACAGAATGTTAATTTTTAGGCATGCAAAAGAGATCCACTGCCTTTAATATTCCATAATGGACACAAGATGGCATACATAATGGCCTTTATGTTTTAGTTGATTTTACAGTTTTCTATACATGTAATTCTATATCTATTTTTCTAAATTTCTATATAATTGCAGTGCCCTTGAGTAATCTCTTACTTAATTTGTTGTATATTTACAGGTGCTAATGAGGCTGCAAGGCCTAGATGATCCTGACAAGTTCAGTATGCTCTGTCGGGTGTTGAGTGAGGGGGTGTCCCTCAAAGATGTGACAGGGGAGGTGCAAAAGGCAAAGGCTCTACAGACTGTGCGAAGGACAATCATGAAATTACTAAAGCTAAACACGTGGGAGGAGGCTACAGATCTTTACCCCCACCACACAGGAGACCACATGCTTTCTCCACTCCTAGGTAAATGTGTTCACTTTTTGAAAAGTGTCTGCACTTTTTAATTGCAAGTTTAGCCCGGGGGGGGGGAGCACCCATGTATAAAAGTTGTAACATGCATGTACATGAAATTAGACTTGTTTTTAAAAGTAGAACAGGGATCCGCATTAACAATGATAAAAAAATGTCTAATCTTGGCCCAATTTGGGGAATTAGGGGGTATTCTTTGGAAGGATCGGTGCTTTGGGTGCTTTTTAGTTTAAAATCCACATTTAGGGTAAACATGGGAAAAGGATCGGTGCTTTGGGTGCTTTTTAGTTTAAAATCCACATTTAGGGTAAACATGGGAAAATGATCTGTCTTTGGGTGCTTTTATTCTTTTAAAATCCGAATTTAGGGTTATGAAAGTCAATGAACACGCATGGTTACTACATCTGTACTTGGGTGCCACCACTCCCTCCCCCTCGGAAAGTGTAGCTATTCCCAAGAAATATGCAATAACTGTGTGAAAGTGGTTCATTATTGGACACCACGTCACACCACCTTATGTAATTATGATAAATGCCTTCCAAACGATCATTGTTTAGAATTATTACTGATAAATTACATGTTCACATTGTAAGATATATGGAGGACAATTTCAACCAGAAAGACACAGTTCCTAAAAAAAATACAAGTGGTATCAAGTTATACACTATGGGGTCATACTATCATATGCATGTTTCAACAATGTTTATATTTCAAACCGATTTAAATCTCATCCCACATTTTCATTTTTATGGTTTATATCTTTAACTCTACATGCTGAATTCTTTCTGGAGTCATAATAATTGCCCTTACCATACTATCTTTGAATTTTGATTTCTATAATGCAGTATTGAAAATGGTTATTTTCTTTAGATGTTATTGTAGCACACTAGCTTTTATTCAATGTTCCCTGTAGAAAGGTAAAGAGGAAAAATAATTATAAAATTTAATTGTATGATTGTGCATTGATGTAATATTCATGTGCAAACAGTTAATATGGTGTCACATTGTACATGGCAACATTTTCAAGTTCAGCAATTCAAAGTTTCTGCTCATTTCTCATAACCTCTATGGGACAATGTTATATTCAAATAATGGAGACTATGCAAAAGTACACAACAGCCCTTATATAGATATTAATCTCTGGTGATACTAAAAGTCATCAGCAATTTCTTAAGTACAACACGTGTGGAAGCAGAAAAATATAATTTTATAATTGAAGTTATTACAGAGATCAATATTGTAATTATGAGCATGCTCGTTTGATTAACTTTTATTTTACCCTTTTAATAGGCCTGGATTTCAAGAATGGAATGCCTTACCAGGCACTTCGATTAGTGGAACTGGCCAAGGAATGGACTGCCTCGGCACTTGAGCCATCAAGGATTCATGAGAGGATCCAACTGATGGAGTCTATCGAGTCGGTTGCGGAAGAGACACGGGCCTCACTGGGAATTGCTGTCATGGTAAATATGCAGATTGGTAATATTTCAATCCAAATCCTTCCAAGCTGTACCATTACCACAAATTAGTGTTGTGGAGGGTTTAATTTAGGCAAAAAAAAAACTAACAAACAACCAAACATGTTTAGCATCCTGACTTTTTGAAAACAAAAACAAAAGGAGGAGGCCTGTGTTTTGTTAGTTGTGCATAATCAGGATGCTGTTCATACATGGGTGTAACTTATACACCAAGTAATATGTAGGATAATGTACACAGCACAATTGCTGTTGAGACTGAATCTAAGAACTGTGATATCTTTTCAAAGCCACTGGCTAACATTTACCACAGTAAAAAAAAAGTGACTGAAATAATCCTCCACGCTCCAAGCGTCTTTGGTAAGGTCTAAAAATAAAGCACTGAAAAATAAGATATCAAAGTAATTATTTAGTGCTTTCAAAAGTGAAAATCGTAAGTTGACCTGATTCACATGTCCATTTCCTCCCATAGATTTACACTGTAGTAATGGGCTATTTTTTACTCGCCCTGAGTATTAATTGTTTATTCATTCATATCTTGTCATTGGCAGCGTAACTTTCCAAACTTTTGTATTCTAGGGTGTTTATTTGTCCATTTGAACACTACTATGTAGCTCAGATGTCAGAGTTTGACAGTTTTTTTTTTTAGATTTTAGCTCCACAATATTAGCCTATCAATTAAAGAATTTTTTTCCTAAAAAAACCCATACGTTATTAATGATAGAGCAAATGATTACATCAGAAAGTTTTGTTGTGTAGTTTGCTAACAGACTGAAATGAACCACAATTTGTGTGTGTGTTAATGCTTTATTTGTGTACATTAAATTATTTCCCTAGTTGTATTTAAGTAAATGATCTCTTTGCAATGAAAACAGAAGCTTGTCATGAAATTTGACACAAATAAAAACCAGATGCGGTGAAAAATTCAAACTAACAATAAACTTGGAGGGT
>JZLH01S0601443.1:13650-26403 GCA_001188425.1 Eucidaris tribuloides
GTGACAGGTCACATATGGTATTGTGTATATGTATGGTAGGGTTAATTATGTAACTCTTTGCCTAGAAACATACCTGTACAACAGCTGCATGTATATTGTTTTGTAAACAAAGTCTTAGTGGGATTGTTAAAAGGTGGAGATATTAGGTTAGAAATTAACTCCCACTTAAGTTTTTACTTTTATTTATCTATTTATGTTGGGGGGGGGGGCAACAACAATCGACAAAAGAAGAGAGTAACTGCTGTCCATGTTCTTCAATTATTATGAAGTGCAATATCTACATTACATTCTAAATGAGGAAATACATGTACTTGTAAAGTACAGTTCAGTAGGGCTGAAACTGATTAGACTCCCTTTTGTAATGCACTTGATTCAATACCCCTTCCAAACAAAGTTTGAAAATTGTTGAATATCATCAGTTCAGTTTTGAAGCAATAATCAGTCTTCTGTCAGATACCCTATTACTATGTTAACCACATTTTTGCATGAAAAATCCCCCCAAACATGATAGGTTTTTGGTATTTTTGTGATTAAGGTTGTAAAGGAGACTTACATTTTTATTTGTAGGTTGTGTTGGCATTTCATTCTTGGTATTATATCAGATGAAGTGTTTGATACAGCTGGTGACAAGGTAAAGAAGTTGACTTGAAATTTGTCAAAAAAGGGCTCCATACATGTAGAATCCTTACTGAAGTGTTTCTCAATACATGTATGTTAGGTGAGTAATATTTTATATCAAAATTATGTAGTGCAAAAATTGTTTTCATATGTTTCTTTTTATGTTCGAGTTATGGAAAGCACATATGGTAGTGCTGTACAATGGAGGTACATGTATCATCATTTAAATACTATTGAGCAGTCTTGGCATTATTTTTTCTAAAAAGCATTCATTGCACAAATACGGTAAGGAGATGTGTGTTCTATTAATATTTAACCATTTAAGTGAATGCCATACAGTAAGCTAAAAATGGCTGGGGAAACCTGGTAGCAGCTGTGTACATATACATTAGTAAAGTGCTGAAATCAAACATGGTGTTAATTGACCAAGCCCTTGATATTGTTTAAATATTAAGGGTGTCTTGCACTCAGTTTCAGTAAACCTAATATTGTCTGAGGCATTGATGTTAGTACATGTATTTTCTTTATAGTGTACACTGTAGGTGTGCCTGATTTAAAAAGGGTTACTATATGTACATCACTATTTTAGTTATTTCGTTTATTCATTGGTTTGAACCTATTATTTTTTGCATCATAGATGTGGAGAAAACGTGTTGCTACAAAGCTGTTAGCTCATGTGTGCTCAAAAACTTGCAAAATGTGACCAATGCCAGGACATTTTTGCATTCAATTTAATATGTGATTTTTCCAATGTAGTCATACATGTACATGTATATTGTCTAAGTATCCACTATCCATTGAATCCATTATTGCTTTAAAATATGTGGAAACACTGTTTCATCCTTGACATAAGGCTGAATAAAGTATTCATTTATGAATGACTTGAAATTGCCAATTATCATGCATATCAGACGAAAAAGCTGGAAGTTTAAATCTAGTGGTATAAATAAATAAAACTTGTGAAAGTTACTCCAAATGATGTTTACAACATTGGTACGGCAAGCTAATAATTTGTACAATATTATTTCTTACATTGTTGCTGCTGTTACTACTTAATTAATCAGTAAACAAAAGAATATGTAAACAAAATGTGTCAATATGTAAATATCATCCTCTTCTAAGTAGAATTTGAAGTATGCATTCCATATATGTAATATTATTTTCCATACGAATAAAGTGCTCTTTATTTAACTATGAACTTGAAGAATACAGTGAAAATATTGTCTTTCAGTCTAAACTATAACTGATATACTGTGGGGCCTGTGGGCCATATTGTACATGTATATAGATGTAGAGTCACGCAGATAGGATATATTTCTCTGAGCTAAAGTGCCTTTATTTCAAAGTTGACATTACATGTCTTCAACAATATCATTGGGGAAACAAATAATTTCTGCATTTCTTGTCATTCAGTACAGAAGATCTTATACATGTATAATTACTTAACTACATGTATGACCATGAATGGGAATTATCCAATCAGCAGATTTGTGTTGTAGTGTAGTGGGTGATTTGAAGTTTCAGATATAAAGATTGAGTACAGAATTTGCATGACAAAATAAATGAAATCACCTTAATTCATTGACAATGTGCCGATAAGTATAAATAAACGCCTCTCATAGAACCTTTGGGTAGAATACGTAGTTTTAATGAAAATCTAAATGGTTAAACTTCAAAATTTGCAAAGTGACGGCCCGTGCATGGGCCAGTCCATTAGTTCCAAATTCATCAGATTGGCCGCCAGCCGAAGGTCACGCAGAGTTCAGCCGCTTGACCATATCAACGTACGTAGTCCACCATTGACTGCTATGCTCAGCTGGTCATGCGAATGTACACATAACCATGTTCTGCAATTTGAGCAAAATTTAAACTCGTAGAAAGGACAATATTCTGGTAACAAATACATGTAGTTACTAGCTTTTCGTATAAAACAACAAGTTCATGACATATGGATCTCAAACTTTCAACACACCAATTGTAAGTACTTAACTACCATTTGGTAGTGATAAATTGATCATGAAGGGAAGTGATGTTCTTGCAAATCCTGTACCCAATCTTTAAAGTTAGTCACCTTGTGTTAGTGTTAACTGCTAACAAGAGTCTTAATCCAAACCTTGAAATCAATTGATGTTAATGAGTTAATCTTGAAATTATAAAACAATTCCATTCAGTGTTGTAGATGGTGTTGGATTATCATCTGCTGAGCTAAGCTGGGTTGCTGGTGTTAGTAGTGATGTGCATTTGTCATATACACAGGAGCTTCAATGGGGATTAAGAAAATAGTCATTTCGAGTTTGTTTTTACTGTTTGTGTCATTTGTGCCACAGCTTACACAGGTCTTGTAGCAGTTGGATGTGTTATGTGCAAGGCAGTGCGCAGATGAATTTGAAGGTTTGAAATCATGAGATAAGTGTAATTATTAAAAGATATATGACACAAGTCAAAGACATGATATCAAAAGGAAAGTATGTAATTTTCAGTCATGTTAAAATTGTAGTAAGTAAGATAAATTTTATTATGAAATTGGTATATTACAACAGTTGATCACAAATTTGATAGTTGTTCTACAGGAAGGGATCGTTAACCCAATGGAGGTGATTTGAGTTTAACATAACTCATGTTTCCACAGACCCCAGTCTGAGATATCTCTTTCTTAATCTCCAATGTATAAGTTTGAAATCATGATGGTGTCGACACTAAGTGATTGTGGAGCTTCAATTTAAAAAATTGTCAAACTTTGATATCTGAGCTACATAGTACTGTTCAAATGGACAAATAAACACCCTAGAATACAAAGTTTGGAAAGTTATACCGCCAATGGCAAGTTATGCATGAATAAACAATTAAAACTCGGGGCGAGTTTTAATAGCCTAGCTGTACACACAGGAAGTCTATGGGAGGAAATGGGCAAGTGAATCTGGTCAACTTACAATTTTCACTTTTTTAAAGCACTAAATAATCATTTTGAAATACAATTTTTTTAGGGCTTCATTTTTAGACCTCATCAAAGACACTGGTAGCATGGGGAATCATGTGGCTCAGATTTTTTTAACTGTGGTAAATGTTAGCAAATACCTTTAATATGGTATTAACATTGGTCATTTATCTGAATCAGTTCACAGTATTCGAGCTCAGTTTATGGGTTCGTGACTACACTAACACCGACACTTGAAATCACCTACTGTAAATGCATGTTGGCATGATTGGTTGCTTTGTTTTGAATGCTCTGGCCAATGTCATTATGCAGAATAAACTATACAAACATGGATAAAAAAGTTTTGCCATGCTTTACATAATTGATTTGCTGGGTAGTCACCCATCATTGAATGTGAATGACCAATATATCATACGATAGTAAAATGATTATGCTATTATTGCCTGATATCAGTTTTATGATGTCTTCTGTTTTCAATTTTGAGAAATGTGTGATTGAATCGGGGTTCTGTTTGTATGGTGGAGAATAGGGGGGGGGGGGCATTTCGTGAAGAGTCAGTGACTTTTACTGACAAATTTGCTCTCGGCCAATCTGATGCAAGGATTTTAGTAGCTTATAACAGTTGTAAGTGAAAATCACCGTCAAAACTCTTCATGAAACACTCCCCTCAAGCGTTTGAATTCCGAGACTGAGGATTTTAGAATTTTAGTAGCTTATAACAGTTGTCCTGAAGCGAAAATCACCGACAAAACTCTTCATGAAACGCTCCCCTCGAGCATTTGAATTCCGAGACTGAGACCACACATACAGATGAAGGTTCCATTTCGTTTAGCATTAGATCTAGAGACCGGTATCGACTTCAACGACAGGTTGAAAATGCAGATCTGTAACATATTTGAACTAATATACTTGATGTGTTAAACAAAAACTACTGTTGAGCTCATCTACCTGACTCTTTCAGATCATGACTTGTAAAATTCTATGTGATAAATTGTAATGTTTATGAGTGTGTTTATTGTACCATTTAATAAAGAATTATTCAAGAAAATCCCAGTAGCATCTGTGAACTTTATTTAAAACAGGAATGGGTGAGTGACGGTGGCCTGTCCAGCAAAGGCAAAGCCAGATTCTGCCCTGCTCTGACAAAAGAAAGCAAGTGACAAATTACTAAAATTTGAATTAAAAGTATTTTTTGAACCTCCTAAAGCTTACTGTACCTTGTGGCAAAATTGAAAACTGTAGAATAAGAAATACATGAACTTAAGTCACATTTTGACGAAATTGAGTTAGTTATTGTTTTGAAGTCGTTACATGCCGGGAATGTTTTTGACGAAATTTTGGTCAATTTGTCCCTTTCCTAGTAGGGGTCAGGGGAGGGGTCAACCGGGGTCAAATTTCTTCAAAATGTATCTCAAATTACTCAACTAGTTAGTAGTTACAAGGACTAAGAAAATATGTAATTTGTCATGTATTTTGTGCTTTGTTGATGAGATATGAGGTCACTTCCTGTCAATGGTCAAATGAGGTCAAATTTCGAGCAACGTCCAAATTCGACCTGTAAACTGTTCGTCTTACTGGGGGGCGAGGGCAATCCAAAAATATATACAATAAAGTGTTTTGACGTTCATTTATTTGAGAAATGCATTTGTTTTCCTCAGACCCTTGTTTGTCGAAGAAGTACTCAAGTCCACAATATTGATGATTGATTATTGGAAATCGACAAGTGTGACAATGTTTCTTTTTGTCCTATATTCATCTTTTATTGTGTCAACTTCACCAAGTTTGGATGTACAACTCAAACAATTGTGATCTGTGGACAAATTTGAAAACTTTGAGCCTTTATTTCTCAAAAGTATTATTATGTCACATTAGTATTTCTTATTCTACAGTCTTTAATTTGGAGAGGAAACATTTATTTTGAAAGATATTTCATTCAGAATAACATGAAATTGCACTGAGGCCAATTGAATGAAAATGACAGGCACAAATTGTTCGTGTCTGAGAAGTGACACTTTTGTCATTTGCGCCCGTTTGCCAAAATAGGGCAACATTACCCCAAACCCATCCACCTTATCCTCTAATTCAGTGTCATAGCCAGCATTTTCACATGGGGGCAACTGGGTCGATGGTACCATAAAAAATATTGGGTCTGAATAGGTCAAACACAATCACAAACACAAGTTACACATGCAGAAACATAGATAAACGAGGAAAATTTGTTCAATATGCCATTGACATTCCAAACATAGTGGCAACATAATACTGCAATGTTTTTTGTCAACATCGTAAGTTACGATATTGTTCTAACCAAACATATCCTCATCACAGGCAAATATCGTATTGTCAGACATACTGTAAACACGACACCTATAATGTGAGAATGTGAAATTGATGGCTGAATTGTTTACAAACTGTGGTGTGAATTTAAGATAACGAACAGCATTGAATGTTTCACACCTTTTGTCTCACTCAAGATTTGGGGGTGGGGGGGGGGTATTAGTGTATATCTGTTGGCTGTTAAAGAGGCTTTTCACAGAGAAATGGGATGGCTGTTATTGAACATATAAGATAAAAGACCAAAGACCATCTTTGATTTTGTAAAGTGTATAATTAAATAATATACATGATGGAATTAATACTTCATGTAAACCAATGAAGATAAATATAATTGGGATAGACATATATAAATCCTGTACCATTTCAGAATATATTGTGAATATTTTGAAATTTATGGAATATTACATTCAACGTTGTTTGATACTTGAAGCGATTTGTGTGATTATAAACAACTATGGGATCAATAAAGATCATGGATGCAAAATGTGAACAACCAATTTCTTTTTAAGTATCTGTTTTGTACTATACTTCAAGGTGGAATGACTTAGCGCCCTCTTTTGACACAAATAATAAAAATGAGGCACCAATTGGCAGAAATTGCATGCTTTGAAATGCTTCCATTTTTGAAAAAAAAATGAAAGGCCAGGGCGATATTATGTTCGCTAATAAAAAAAAGAGGAAGAAGAAGAATTAAAATAATAATGATAATAAATCGCATATGTTACTCTAAACCGGTTTCGGTATCAATTTCCGAGTTACAATGTCATACTTTGTCAGATTTAGCAAACATACTGGTTTGAAGACAAGGCCTCACCCTCTGTGTGGTTGAATTATCCCTTTGACAGTGAGCCTAAATGGGGTGTTGATTCAGCTGTGGACGTATGCATGTATTGATTGTTGGATGGGATACTGTCTTGTGTCTACAAGGCAGTACACACACACACACACACACACACACACACACACACACACACACACACACACACACACACACACACACACACACACACACACACACACACACACACACACACACACACACACACACACACACACACACACACACACACACACACACACACACACACACACACACACACACACACACACAACACTCGCATTTTGTGTAAGTTCATTCAATTGTGGCACACCAATGTGACACAGTATAATTCATGAAAATGCAAACGTTTAAAACGTTGCAAAAGAGGAGTCGATAATTGCTTTGTAAACTATTTAATGCATGAAACCAATTTTCATAACTTACACAAACCAGAAGGATTTCTGAAGATTATTGAGAGATGTCAAATCATGTATAGGTTTACAAAATGGCTATACAACAGTTTAATTTAGGGAAATTGAACCACAGCCATGTAAAAGATATATTTGTCTTATATGGGTATCTGAAGGAATTTACACTTAACACTTCACATACATATTTATTTCACAAAATTTATAGGCACTGTGAAATCTGGACATTATTTATTTTTTTTTACATTTGAATACATAACTCTCCATAAAAACGAAAATAAGGGAATAAGCTCTGCACGATTTCATCATTGTATAACCAATAACTTGTATTATACCTTTATTATATCAGGGAAGAAATGGCAAGGCTCATTGACGTTAAACACAGGCAGAGTTGGGGGGGGGGGGGGTACTCGACTTATAATGTGATACCTATGTGCCACAATAAAGTCGGAAATATACAGGGCTCTGAAACTGGCTTGAGCAAAAAACAATGAGGGTCTCTGGAGTTGTAGCTAAAAACAATGAGGGTTTCTGGTCTGGAGTTGTAGCTAAGACATTAAGGACTTCAATGTGCTATGCTTCGGAACGGCGCCGAAACGTTCTGGCCCGAATTACTGAAGTACGATGCTCTGGAGTGGCCTTTTGCCAGAGGATGCATTGAAACGAAGAACGGCACATTGAGGGGACTGTGGAACTGTAAAAAAATTCTGTGGCTTCTGAAACTGTGATGCTCTATAGCTGAAATTTAAGGCTGAAGATGGGGGTCTCAACCGCGGCACATAAGTATCATACATTTATACTAAGTTAGCCCTGGATTTCAACGATATTTTTCCTGTTCGTTTTAACACTTAATTGTTTTTGTGTTTGTTTTGTATTATTGATATCGACTTGAATTCATTATTAATTTGAATTATAACAGTGGTTTCATGGTACAAAAACCAGATGCATGGACCTTATTGTTAATGTCGATATGATTACAAAACTGAAAGTGTGAAAAAATGCACATCAAATGTATCCCTGATTCCCTGAACACTTAAAAAATGCGAGTGACTTGGTTTATCACACATAATCCTAACATTGTTCTGAAACAGGTTATCATGGAGATAACATTTATTTTCAAAACGCTTGAACTCTGGGCTATATCTGTCAATGTTTATTTTATTCTGCTTAAATAATTAAGTTATACAATGTTATTCAAAACCTTTAATCCCAAATTCACTTGTAATGACATCACCACTGACATTTACACGAAGCTATTTGATTTGAACATATAAAATAAGCGTACTCAAATAAATCCCCATAGTACGCAGATGATGATTACTCTATGCTTCATGACATATCTTTTCCCATGTATAAAAGCGTGCCCAACAAAACAAAACAAACAAACAAAACAATTGGGATTGATTGCATGATTAGCATTTCACAATTATGTAATTCATTATTACTTTACAAAATCTGCAACAAATCACTCAATACTAATTCACAAATTACTGAGTACGAGGCATATTCTTATCCTAGATCCAAAATTATTTGAATAATATAAAACGATACTGTCTTTTCAAACTAACACTCGCAAAAGAAATATAAAATATTGACTCCCACACAGTTCTATAATGACTAATGACACCAATGACTTCAAAGATCTCCCCAAACCAAGTTTTGTTCTGTTTGCGGATGATACTCACATGGAAATCTAGATGTTCGAACTTCCGATGTTCAACTAATAATCAATAAAGTACATTGTGATCTGAATGCAATCACTTTTACTTTATACATAAAAAACTAATATACTGTATATACTTTAGAAATACCCAAATCCCACCATTTAACTGTAATATACAAATAAACAATGTATCACTATGTGAAAAATATAATATGCAATATATAATGTTTGGAATTGTTTAAAACTAATTGATTTTTTAATTGTAAATTTATTCATTTATTCATTCATTCCATCTTTGATAAAAATAACATGTAAACACAAATGTCAGCATATAAACAAAAAAACTACATTGTATGCAATATAATTAATACAAAAAAATAGCCGTATAATCAGTTTGAAATGAAAAAAAGCACATGGGCCTTGTGAAAATAAGTTCTCTATTTAGCTGAGGAAAATTAAACAAAGGCAGTAAATTAATTACGCTGTTACATACAACACGTAAGAGACAAGACCCTTGGGGTACACCATGTTTAATGGGACTAGAATCTGAAGTATAGTTACAAAAAAATGTATAGTGACAACGATTATTTAACTAATTGGTGAACCATTACAATAGAGTTCCGCGAATACCATAATAATTTAATTTATGTATAAGAATATCATGATTAACAATGTCGAAGGCTTTGACGGACTATACTAGCACTAAAGAGATTACAGTTTATTTAGAAAAAGGTGATATCCAACATCGACAAACTTGTACATGTCACAATATTCTTAAGTTGTATTCATGGTTACAAATTAAGATTTTTATGTACATGTATGGTGACCTCATGTATTTGTAAATATGATCAAGAAAATGTATGTTTTGTCATTAACAACAAAGCACATTTCTTATCAGTCTGGTATAATGAAATAACACTTTATAACTGCTTCTGAAATTGACAGAAATTGATACACTTCGTTTATTTAAAAGAAATAAATATAGCTACGAGTGTGTAATCATTATATACACAATTTACATGATATAAGACTTTACTTTTAACTTAATTTTTTTTTCATTTATGATATGATCCATATGCCGTTTCAATACATGTGTAAATATACAGTTACTTACACTTTCAAGCTACAATAGGTGCGCCATTTTTTTTTGTTCACTTCAGCAAATTATATGGAGGTGAATGTGAATACAAAAAGACAAAGTTAATTGGACAAAACTTATAAACTTTTTGCATGATCCGTCTTTCAAGTCATATTCACATATCGCAGTAAGAATCCGTGGACCGTCATATAGCCACTTTGTAATGACTGAAATCCAGTTGTTGTGTTCACTTAATCGCTCCAAAAAAAAACCGATGGTACAATATCCTTGTCTGTTATGAAATGACCAGCAGAATGGTTTCTACTTTGAGGAAGCATTTCTGACAGGTTCCAGCTAAGAAGGGGGGGGGGGGGTAAAGAAAAAAAAGATCAAACTGAGGTATTGGCTAATTACAATCAGCGTAATGTAATTACACAAAATTGGTATGTGTGGGCAAAAATTTCAATGAGACACATGCACAGATGAAGAAATAAATGAAGCACATCATGCTTATAACCGCTACATGATTTAAACAGGTCATTCAACATGAGAAAACCAATAATATTGTGTAAACCAAACTTAATGAAACACAATTAGATCAGCCAATATTTGAATTGTTAAGAATACATGATGACTGGGCAAACAATGAAAACATAACAATGACTACCAACTACCGAAATAAACATATAGAACTGTTTAGAATTTGTGTTGGTCTCCGTACATTTTGAGCACACGAATAAGGTTACAAAAAATGAACGGAGTACGATTAAAACGTGAAATGCGTGCAACTTACCATTTCTTCCACGTCAGACTTGGTGACGTCGTAGAGTTGTGCAATCGCAGACAGATGACTGAATTGACCCTTGAATTCCTGTTGGATGAAAAGAGGTCAGAAGTAAAGAAAATTAATCATGTTTCAATGCTACAATATTCCTAAATAGTATACATTTCCCCCGATATTTTCATCAACCCCACTTCTCCCAAATATAATATGAAACCTAACCTTGGCAATGTTGCCGCATGCCCTCTGCATTTTCGTTTGCCGAATCTTTGGGAGTCGAGACAAATCCTCGCAGTAGCTGCTGACCATGCTGGTGTATCGCGGAACATCGCTGAAATAGGGATTCCGATTTCTTGATTGGTCCTATATATATGAGAAAGAAACTTGTTATGGTTATACTGAACCCATTCTAATAATCATAAATATTGAAACTAGAGCAGTCCGACTGCGCGCAGTCGATGGGTATGCCTCCGCAGTCCGCACTCCCATCCAATTGATGTAATTTGAAAAGCTTCAAGTTACCATGGTAGCAAGACCAATTAGATGAATAAGCATAAGCCCACGTGACCCTTGACCAAGTTACAGTAAAATCCAATTTTAAGCAGTTCTTAAATTATCGTGACAATGAGCTCAATTCGGACATGAGGCCTTGTGACCTTTGACTTCTGACCTTTCAACTCCAAAATTGAATCAATTGGTGCCTTATATTAGATACTTCTCCCAAGTTACATCAAAATCGGAAAAGTCATACTCAGGTTATCACAGTAATGAGCCCAAATCAGACATATTTAAGGCCCGGTGACCTCTGACTTTCAGCTCCAAAAATTAATGCAGTTCGATTGGTCCTCAATAATACATACTTCACCCAAGTAACTATAAAAAATCGACTGGCCGTTCTCGTCTCAAGTTATGGTAACGAGCCCAAATCAGACATATTTTAGGCCCAGTGACCTTTGACCTTTGAGCTCCAAAATTCTAATCACTTTATTGGTGCTTTATAATACATACTTCACCCATGTTACATGAAAATTCAACTGGCCGTTCTCAAGTTATTGTGGTAATGAGCCCAAATCAGACATATTTTAGGCCCAGTGACCTTTGACCTTTGACCTTTCAGCTCCAAAATCTCATCAGTTCATTGGTGTCTCATAATACATACTTCACCCAAGTTACATGACAATCCGACCAGCTGCTCTCAACTTATCGCGGTAACGAGCCCAAATCAGACATATTTAAGGCCCGGTGACCTTTGACCTTTGACCTTTCAGCTCCAAAATCTAATCAGTTCATTGGTGGCCCATAGTACATACTTGGTCCTAGTTACATCAGAATCCGATCAGGGGTTCTCAAGTTATCGCGGTAACGAGATCCGGTAACGGACGACGGAAGGACGGACGCACGCACGCACGCACGGACGGACAACCCGAAAACATGATGCCTCCGGCAACTTCGTTGCGGAGGCATAATTAGTCAGTATTCTAGGAAACTTCTTGAAAAGGGTAGGTAATAATCGAAACATCTTGATTGCTGCACGTCATATTTTTGGTATTTTAATTTCCAATAACATGCAGAAACGGCCCTTTGTATTTTAGTATATTTTAGTATATTTTTCCACAGGAGCTTGAAAACTAATGTAAGCATTCCACTCCAAATGCAGTCTTTAATCAATGTATACCCCCTTTTTCAGTTTCACAGAAAATGATTACATAAAATGTGATATGACATGTTACCCAATTTGGCCACAACGACAACCAAAATTCTGTATACAAGTAACGTCTTCCTGAGCCATTCCATAAGCATTGAATTGCAATGCCATAGAATCTAAATGCAGGAAGCTGAAAATTGTTAATATGGGGTGCCTGATGAAAGGCGAAATAAGAAAGCACGGGAAGAAGTAAAAGTGAATGGGGGTAAGGCAGAAAATCAGAGAAAGCAGATTGAAATGATACAGGCAAAATCAAAATACAGCATGAAGATGAACTGTTATAGTGGACGGTTGTGAAACCAGAAAAGGAAGGAGAAACATGTGCTGGCCAAAGAAAGGTTAATGGATCACTGAATGACGAGACACTTCTAATCGATTTGGAGTTGGC
>JZLH01S0601448.1:4755-22636 GCA_001188425.1 Eucidaris tribuloides
GGTATTTTTTTGCTCCCTTTTATTGATTTATTTTATATTCACATCTATATTATGTATGTTTTGTGTACCTGCATTATTACTCGTGAATAAGCTTGTTATGGTTGGCCACTCACCGAATGGGACTGACGAAAATAAGTCAAAAACTGAAACTGAAACTAAAACTTCAATGCTAGACCGAGTTCTTGGTTGAGATCAGGAAAAGAAAATGGCCGAGGCGTCGATCCTGGGGGGGTGGGGGGGGGGAAGGGGGGACAGGGGGGCGATCGCTTCACCAATGAAAATATTGGGGGACAAACATATAGATTTGACCCCCCCAAATAATTTGGACAACCTGAAACATTTATAATATGCAATGCAAATAAATGTTTTACAAAGCATTGAAAAGCACCATAAAATATAGCTTAAAAATACTATTAAACATACAGCATTAGCAATTTTTAGGCGCACTTTGCGCGCAGAATTCTGTAATTCAATTTGGCATGCGGAGAGCGCCGAAAATTGTTGACATTTTTTTTTCACTTTTGTCCCCCCCCCCCCAATCCGGAATATGGATCAACGCCCCTGGAAAATGGAGATGTGAAGTACATAATGAAGCGTATATAGAAGCGTATGTTTCCTGCAAGGCTTTCCTCAATGTGCTTTTTCGATGTAATGACTGAAATTTATGAGAGAACCACAAGCTCGAGTGTAAAATCTGGGTCCAAAACTTGAAATAATAAAAGAGAATTAAAAATGACACAAATGATTCATTTAATCGGTGCTAAATCGATCGTACATGTGTGATACTAACCAGCGGATCCATTTTTCGGATTCGGGGAAAATGGAGGGGGGGGGGTCAAATTTGTCAAAAGTATCGGTGCGCTCCTCTGGCTCAATAGTTATAATGCAAAATAAAGTTGTGCACGGAAGGGACCACGAAAAATTGAAAATTATGTGTATGTTCAGTGTATTATTATATAAAGACTTATGGTCTTACAGTGCCTTGCACTGATTTTTAAACATAGTTTGCATTAAGTTTTATGAAATTTTCCAAGTTTTCTAAATTATTGTATGTTTGGGGGGGGGGCAAAATGATATGTTCCCCCTCATTATTTTCATTAAACCCCGGATCGACACCCCATAATAATATTGTGATTATTCAAACACAATAATTTACTGTTTTTCTTTGATTTTCTTACAGTCGGATTGTCCTTCCGCTCACGGTGGAGGAGGTAAGTTGATATCAAAATTAAGTAATAACGTATCAAGCACGAGGGTGTTAGATATAACACTAGGGTTGTCACTCAATATGTTACCTATATAAGCTATCTTCAAACCCGTGGTGATAAAAGTAATTTGCCCGCTATAATGTTGCATCTGTGCACAATCGTATAATTAAATTGAACAATCCTAATAATTATTTTTCTCCTTCACCTGTGTATAGGTGACTCTAAAACAACAACACCAACAATGACAGCAATAATAATAATAATAATAATAACAACAACAACAACAACAACAACAACAACAACAACAACAACAACAACAACAACAACAACAACAACAACAACAACAACAAGTGTGCTGAAGTCACATCTATAGAACAATAACCAGTTTCATTACCGGAATAGGGAAAGCAGAATTCAAAGAAATTATGAAAAGAACAATTGTCATTATCATCCCCTCCGAATAAATTCAGCGTGTAAAGAGTTAACGTAACAAAGTCGCAAATAATCATGTACCTCACAATCTATTACACACCATGTCCTATCATGCCTATAGAGCCGTAGTTTCGGTGTTTAAATACTACCTAGATGTGTCGACATCCAACACCACATCTGGTATCCATATTTAATTTTCGGTGTGGCCAATAATATGTTGATCTGCCGTTGAATTTACGAGAAAATTTGCTGGTATTAGGGACGTCAAAATAACGCGGTATCAGTGTCGTACAGAGACGTTTATTACGATCAACTTACAAAATTATATACATGCTATATTTCAATGTCATTTTTTGTATTCGATGTGCAAAAGGAAATTATAACTACTTGCGGGTATAATAGCGTTGGATTTAAAACGATTAAATTTCGTTCGTTGACCATCTTTACGAATAAAGACTTTTCAGACACGGACGAGAAGACAGCAAGATTGATTAAATTAAAGGTTGAAGTCCGGTTTTTAATTTAATCTCATTGATTTTGTTTGTTCACTGTGATTTGAATGCATCTTGGAGGTAATACATGCTTGTCAAAGCATGTCCATGTGGGACATAGAACATGTGGTTGGTAGATTAGCGTATCAGAAAGGGTGAAGGGGCATCTTGTTCCCCCTCCCAGACACCCAGCCCCCCAAAAAACCAATGTAAAGATGATGATGTTGATGATGAGGAGGATGGGGATATAACAACAGTAACAACAACAACAACAACAACAACAACAACAACAACAACAACAACAACAGCGCTACTACTGATGATGATAATGATGATATGATTGATGATCACTACTACTACTACTACTACTACTACTACTACTACTGCTACTACTACTACTACTACTACTACTACTACTACTACTACTAACAATTTCTATCAATAATAACCATTATACTAATAAATTGATTACAAAATCAAAAGGTTATAACCGAAAACTAATGGAAAATGTTCATATCGGAAAGAGTCTCCCCACCCCCACACCCACCCCCACCCCCACCCCCGCGAAAAAAAGACCAAGATCCAGGTACCGACCGTTTGGGTCACGTCTAGGGCACCCACTTATCAAGCAGGTCTATCTATGTAAATATAGGGAACTCCTCTTTGACGTAACCGAGAATACGTTGAACCGGGATATATGACTTGTCGAAAGATAGACCAGACATCGTTCCTCATTGATAACTAATGGTATTGTTCTGAGGCACCATTAAAGGTACATAACATGATTGGGACAGTCTTTAACTTTGGGTGAAACTTTTCTAGAATCAAGACTGTGCAGGGATTTTACTGTGAAAATCTTGTAGTCAAAAGATGACTCGCTACTAAAAAAAAAAAAAAAACTTTACATCAGTATGCCTCGTGAAAGACAAATCTATTGTGTAGCTCTCTATGGGATCTATTTCTATCGAGAAACAAAATGATGTTATATTCATGCTTCATTCGGCTTAAGTAAACAAATTCACGGTAAATCCTCCCAGCCAGGAGATCCAATCCAGTTGGTGTATTTTGGTATATCTTTCAACCAGTTTGGTGAGAGAGGCATTTTTCCCCCAATCATGTCACTACCCTTTAAGTTTATAGATTTTTCCTAACCCAGTCATATCTTATCAACATGGATCCTGCCCCAGATATTAACAAAAAGTTTGCCCATTCTTACACATGGCTGACAGATAGTGATCAGTTTACAGTGCAATTAAAAATGTCTGATAACATGAAATCAGTGTCATTTTCCTATTGCCCAAACTATTGTAAATATCAAGATTATTATATTGGGCATAATATGCATTATTAGAATAATTTTGATTCTTTTGGCATCTAGCATATGCCTAGCATAATTTCTGAAAAATCTAGCGTAATTCCGCTATTGTTTAGCATAATTTTGAATTTACGCAGTTTGGGACGTGACGCCCCCTTTTTTTATTTTGCCTATTGCTTCGCTGTTTGGTTGTGAACGGACGACATTTTTGGACGTGATTTGGTCAGTCGTATATCGCTGTTTGTTCGAGGCTGATTTAGCATAATTTTGGTGCGACTTTTGAGCACAATTTTATTTTTGACTGTGGCAAAACTGATACGATTTCAAATGATGTAAGAGGGACAGAGTCATCTTTGCACTATGAAGTGTACACTTATATTAGTGTTATCATCTATTTCACCATTGGCAATAATTATTGTGTTTTGGATACGTCCCTTTCCTAATGAAATTGTTAATGTAATATTATTATACGTAAGGAATGTCTGTTCTTCAATGGAGCAGTACCGGTAGTATTGAATACAGCTATCATAATAATATTTCCATTCACAATCACCACTGTATCTTTAAACCTTGTCCGCATTCAGATAATTATTTACCCGTTTAAATTCAGGAAGAACTCGTAATTTTTTATGAGCCTACAATACATGTCACTATCAAAATTTCACATGGAACATTAAGCTGTGTAATGAAATATGGCATGCAGGTCATTTATAAAGGTAGTACGACAGTATTTAATTTGCAAGACGAATCAAAACAACATGCACTCTTTTGCCTTTGCCCGAAGTTAGAATATGATTATAGTCAGCGGCGTAACAGGTGCCTGTTATCAGGGGACAGAGCCAAAAATTTCCCTGTAACTAAGTCCAACATGTCCGTCGTTCTTTTCATTTTCCCGGTGGTTTGGTGGATTTTCCAGCTATTTTTTTGTAGGTGGGGGGGGGGCAGTCTGTCCCCTGCCCCCCGCCTGTTAAGCCACTGATTACAGTAATGTCTGCCGAGAAATACTATAACAATCGAACACTTATAAATAATAATAATAATAATAGTAACAACGAAAACGTAAAACCTGAGCTTATGTTAGGCCTACCTCTTAAACAACTGGAATTTGGTCACCATTTATTGAATTCAATGAGATCTCTGTATAATTATGACGCTTTAGAAACGCTATGGCACATACCCATGGCAAAAGGCAATGGGCGAGGTGTGTTCCTCAGTGTTAAATCTTTTCTCCCTAATTAAATACCTTAGGCTTGAACACGAGGGCTTCTAACTTAACGTATGAGTATCTTCAACTTAAATCAAATGTTTAGTCAGGTCCAAAAGCTACAAATCGAAGTCCAGAACAAATACAACATGCAGTTTTACCAAGGAGGTATTAGGCGAGCGAGGCTCGCTGCTGCATGTCCTGTCACTATATGCAAATAGTAGTACACAAAGGTGTGTGATATCTGAATGTGTACTTTACTCTTTAGTCTCCCTGTTAAATGTTAATAATACACATGTACACGCGTACACGTCGGCCTGTGCATGCATATTTAATATGTTATGTAATACCCCTATGTGTTGGCACAATCTTGTTCGCTATCAAAATTTCCAGACTGATAATTCGGCGAGACGGCATTGTGATGCAAATATAATAAGGGTGATTACATAATGGACATTTTTTTATATTTTTTTTTTACAAATATGCAACATTTTGTAATTGAAGATATATTTTATATCTTTTTTTCTAATAATACGTCAAGAAGGTGAAAAGTACAAGCTGTTGGCTGTAGAAGTCTGCTTTATGATAGAAATATAGAGGCGAAAATGTTGTGTCGTTTTGGGATAAAACACGAAAAATTTTTCCAGACGTCAAGTGATTGTTGTTGTATGTGCATTATCAAGATACTATTGGTACGATTTATGAATCTCAAAAGCCAAAATTAGTTACTGTGCACGGATATACTGCAATGTGCGTATTATGTACTTTGACTGAAACAATATCTTTGCGGTTTAACTTTTATTTGCTCACAGAATGTGGCATGATCATCCATTACTGGTACAGAGCAGCGACATATACAGGGTGGCCCAGAAAGAATGCTACGAGTATGATCGCTAATTTCTTCACCATTATTGGCAAAATGTCATCAAGTTTTATTTCGTTGGTTAGAACATTCTTTTTCCAATAAGATGATACCAAGATCATTGATTTTGAGTCGGGCGTTTTGATTCTAGGGCCATTTTTCGGAGGCAATGCAATTTCCCAAAAATTTGCCAATTTTTCAACAGCGGCGGTCATCGGAATGCCTAGATATTCTGGCCTCTGGGCTTGCCATACCATACAAACCGCTATGTTCAATTGGTGTAGCTAGACAAATCGTTTTCTTTATGAAAGCGAGGGCATTCCAGGCTTTCATAAGAAAGACGATGCCTAGCTACACCTCCATTGTCACGCGTTTGTACTATGGCAAGCAGAGGCCAGACATCTTAGCGTTCGATGGTGGACGCGCCTGCATTGAAAATTGGCCCAAATTTGCGAAAGCTAGCCTCGAAAAATGCCCTAGATCAACACGCCTGCCTCAAAATTCAATGATCTTGGTATCATTTTATTGGAAAAAGAATGTTCACACCAACGAAATAAAAAATGGTATGACATTTTGCCAATAATGATGTGAAGAAATTAGCGATCATACTCGATAGCATTCTTTCTGCGGCCACCCTCGTATAGCCTAACATTTTATAAAATCTTAGTTCACGAGAGAAACTGTTGCTGGGTCAGTGGGGTGCCATGAGCGTCCGTTGCGCACGGGTGTGTGCGGCTTCTATAATTCTTCAATCATTATCAAGAAAAGGAGTGGAGACTTGTTTATTGTCTTGAGCAATTCATGAAATTGCGGTCTTGAGATAAAGATGTGCTAGAGCGTCCTTCGAACGCGTGTGTGGCCTTCTATAATTTTTTCTTCTTCCTTCTTCTTCTTCTTCTTCTTCTTCTTTCTTCTTTTTTTCTTCTTCTTCTTCTCTTCTTCTTCCTTATCTTCTCCCTTTTGTAAGCATTGCCCATGTGTGGCCTTGTTTTTGCTTGTAATTTTTTGAAGTATTTGAAGTTCGTTTACAATGTAATTTTAGTTTTTATGCAACATTTCATTTTTTTTCATGATTGCTGTATTTGCTGTGATTTGTTTCATGACTCTCATTATTGTATCAGTTTGAAATTTATTATCGTTATTGCAAAAATTGATTTAATAAAGGTTTACTTTGAAAAGTCAAAAAAGTCTTCTTCTTCTTCTTTTCTTTTCTTCTCTTCTTCTTCTTTTCTTTTTTCTTCTTCTTTCCTTCATCTTTTCTTCGTCATTCTCTTCTCCTTCTTATCATTATCATTATTATCATCTTGCTATTTATTATTTTATTATTATTATTATATATTATTTTTTATTATTACTATTATTATTTATTATTAATTCATCATGCAATATTATTATTGTTATAATTATTCTCATTATCGTCTTATTATTACAAGCCGTATATTCTCGTTTATTTGATAAATTTATTATCTTTGGTAGTCTGCCAGTTATCAAATTGCTCAGCTGTACTCGGTGGGCCGAACCCCAGTAACGATGTGACAGGAGGGAGCGTGATGGGGTGGAAGACTTAAAAATGAAACCTTACGACGAATTACGGAAACAGGGAAACAGGCCAATACACCTACAAAATCTATCACTTCAAAAGGTAAGTTCACTAGTCATGATTTTGCTACTTCGGTTAGCTTCTTAATTTCATGAAATTGTACAAAGATGCCATCAATGATTACATTTCAATCATTTATCAATGATTAAGTGTAATGAAATGTAAAAATGTCAATGTGAGTATAAATTAATACCGTGTCATGATTAAGTATCATTATATTACTGTTGAGTATAATACGTAATAATCACAATGAAAATTGAAATTTACAATAAACTTTAAAGCCACTGGCTGAAATTTACCACAGTTAAAAAAAATGTGAGCTACATAATCCTCCACGCTCCAAGTGTCTTAGATAAGGTCTTTAAATGAAGCCCTGAAAAAATGTATTTCAAAATGTTGATTTAGTGCTTTAAATAAGTGAAAATCTACAAGCACTCATATTGACCAGATTCACCTGCCCATTTCCCCCCATAGACTTACTGTGTGCAGATCTAGGATATTTTATCATCTACCGGAGTATAAATTGTTAATTCATGCATACCTTGCCATTGGCAGTATAACTTTCCAAACTTTTGTATTCTAGGATGTTTATTTGTCCATTTTAACACTACTATGTAGCTCAGATATCAAAGTTTAACCATTTTTTTTTAAATTGAAGCTCCACAATGTTAACCTATCACTTTAACCGTAGTACAATAGCCATATTGTCACTTTGTGGAAACAGGTGATGAACAAAAACGGAACGGTGTTGCATTCCCTTAAATTCAATCGATTTGGGTATACAATGCTACCTTATACAATAATACTGAATCATAATTATTCAAGACAGTACGAGTTCAAGATTTTATCCAGCCAAAAGGACAGGAGGAAGGCCGATGACGTATTTTTTGAAAATAAATATCATTCGATTCCGCTTTTTTTTTTCAAAACACTCTGAAGGTACTGAAATAAAGTATGATCATGCTAGAAAACAAACTCATGACATTTTTTTTTACAGTAAACGTTTGACCACCAAATTTTCACAGCAGAAAGCTATACTTGATTTTAGAATCCCAAAATGAGGACTGCCCTAAGTATGCTACTTCCTTTTATTATAACTGATCAGAGGGAGAACTGACTTATTCCATCTATTCTAAGATTATCTCTTTCCTGGTCTCCTAATATTGCAGCAAGGTCCCAGCTTTTATCCGGCTTCTAGCACCGGAAGGGTCGCTCGAAGCTCACGAAGAAGCGTGGAACGCTTATCCATATTGCAAAACAGTTATTACGGTAAGTTTCAAGCTCCGTGGATCCATCGACATGAAACATAACGTAAAAATTTTAAGATTGTTAAAAAAAGACAAATGATAAAGTGAAAGCTACAGGCTATAACAATGACCACAGTTAAAAAAAAATATGTGAGCTACATAATCATCCATGCTTGAAGTGTCTTTGATAAGGTCTAAAAGTGAAGTCCTGGAAAAATTGTATTTATTACTGATTATTACAAGTACTCAGGTTGACCGGAATCACCTGCCCATTTCCTTCCACAGACTTACTGTGTGTAGATCTAGGCTATTTAATACACCACCGCAGTGGAAATTCATGATTTATGCAAATCTTGCCAGTGGCAGCATAACATTCCAAACTTTTGTGGTCTAGGCTGTTTATTTGTCCATTTAAACACTACTACATGACTATATGTGGCTCAGATATCGATGTTTGACTTTTTTTTTTTAAATTGAAGCTCCACAATGTTAGCCTATGTCTTTATACGATTTAGTAATAAAATAAATCTTTGCCAGAATATGGACTCGATTGCTGTACAGTCCATTGTCACATTCACCTTGCAGGGCAATTACTCTGATTTTGACAATGATTGCTTATAGATTTTAACAATTAAAGGTTAGTGACATGATTGGGAACACTTGAAAATGCCTCAAGAACCAAATCAGTTGAAATGTATATACACTAGCTAGAGTGGATCTCCCAGCTGGAAGGATTTCTCTGTAATTTGTGTACTTAAGGAGAATCAAGCATGAACATACTAGTGTTTTAATTTTATCCGGGTACGATAAAAATAAGACCCATAGAGAGCCACACAGCAGGTTTTTCTGCCACGAGGGACAATAGACATTAGTTATTCTACAAGATTTTCACAGGATAATCCTTGCATAGTTTACTTGATTCTAGAGTCGTTTCAGCCCAAGTAGAGGACTACCCCCAATCATGTCATTTACATTATTATTATTTTGGTCATTCTCAATTCCTGTGATTGTCCCATGCATATTCTTGATTTGCCAAGAATTTGGATTCTCATCAGTACTGCACACCGCACCAGTTTCATTTTATTTCGTGTTCTTGTTCTTCCTTCAGGGCCCTATTTCATAAAACTTAAGAATATTCCTAAGTAGGACTTAGGAATATTAATCGTTCCTAAGTCCAGAGGAATCATTCCTAAGTCCTTAATTGCTCCTAACTTTAGGAACATACCTAAGTTCTATTTCATAAAGCAAATTAGGAATAAGAATTTTCCTATCTTGGCTGAAATTGTTCCTAACTTTAGGAGTGATCATTCTTAAGTATCATATGATAATCAAGCTCACAAAAGTGCACTTTTCTGATTTACCTGGATCAAAACACTCTTTACAGGTATAGAACTTTGCATTTTCTATCTTGTCATACACTAATATTAATAAGATATTGACTTTTGAAAGCAAATACTCTTACACAAACTTTTAAGAAATATTGATGTTAGGATTTTTTTTTTAATCCTTACTTTTTGGTCCTAACTTAGGGATGTTAATCATGCCTAAATTAGGAATTTTCTTAAGTAAATTATTCCTAAGTAACTTAGGAACAATAACTTAGGAATGATCCTTAGTACCTTTATGAAATAGGGCCCTGGTATCATTCCACACCTCACTACAGATTGGCCAGCCACTTGTCTAGTTACAGAATAAAATTTGGTGCTAAATTGCACAGACAAGTACAAAACATCGTGTGTTTTGGTTTTATATTTCCCCATAGGCGCGTGTACAAACTTAGGAAAAGAAATGCCCTTTTCTCCACATTCATCGAAGTGTATTCAGCACCTTTTGATTGAAAGCTCTTCATGTAAGGAGGCGTTCACCAAGCATCGCATCTATAGTACCCCCCCCCCCGTATTTCAACACTCGGTGTTTGAGTCACATAAACAATTATATTATCAATGTTATGTAGTACGAGTAGGTGAATGATGTTTCTGATTGTATTTCACAATCAATGTTTATTAGTTAATGTTCATTTGCTGAAATATGCACTAAAACAAATCGTATCAAATCAATCAAAATTTTCTTCACATTGACGTTCTCCATAATTTCCTTAGAATCCAGGGTACATGAAGAAAAAATTCGAATTACGGATAGAGACATGGCATAAACCGGGCAAAGGTGAACTAGAAAACGTAAGTATATTTGATTTCTGTGGTTGTTTAATGGTTTGTTGTTGTTTTTTGTTTATCTACACGCAGCCGGCCATATCTTTTCAATCAGTTATTTGATTCTGTTTTAATTATAGACCGTACTTTTTGCCTGCAGTGTCATATTGTTATTGTTATACTTTATATTTTATGACACCATGTTGTAATTCTACCGTATACTGTCTGTTTATGCCAAATATTAATAATAATTATGATCTCATAATATCTGTCGCTGTATTAAATTCTCTATATTATAGAGAATGTAATAGATGTAATATTTTGATTTCACTTTTCCTACAGGTCCACAATTTAACACCAAAGGAACTCGAAACGAGAGAAGTAGTGAAGATCAATATTGCAGACCCAGTTAGCCGTGGGGTATGTTTTTTGCATCGCTCTTCTATCCCACTCTCCCTGAAAAATAGGGTGTGTCTATAAAAGAAAAGTAGACACTTTGGCATTGCTCCCCTAAACGTTTCTGTTAGCAAATTAATATTTGTAAAAATATTTTGGTAAACTTAAAGGTAAATGACGTGATTGGGGGTAGTCCTCAACTTGAGGTAAAACTATTCTAGAATCAAGTAAACTATGCAATGATTCCACTGTGAAAATTTTGTAGTCAAAAGTTGACTCATTTTAAAAATAGTACCGACATGACCGTCGAAGGCTTGTGACAGACAAGTGTGTTGTGTAGCTTTATGTGGGATTAATTTCTCTCAGGGCTTGGGAGAAATTCAGTCCTGATATCTTCATATTTGATTCTCCGTAACTAAATAATTCAAAAGAAAACCTTCCAGCCATGCAGGAGATACACTCCAGCTGGTATATTTGGTTCTAGAGACATTTTTAATTTCTCCCTATCATGTCACTGTCATTTAATCAATCTTAGACATTTGACTTTTGAACTGGGGCTGAATATCTGATCAATTCATCTGCACCCCATGGTGCATGCGTAAAGGAAGTCAAGTATGATTAAAATCACCTAAGGGCTCTCCTGAAATCGTTTTTTTTTTTTAGCTTTAAAGTTGTATGGACAGACGTACGGACTGACCGACAACCGATCCCATCCGGGCGGACGCAAGGTATAAAAGATCATATAAAAACACGCATGAAATGTATCAAGTGGTACACATCACGATTAACGTGAAAGGTAAATGACATGATTGGGGGTAGTTCTCAACTTAGGGTAAAAACTATTCTAGAATCAAATAAACTATGCAGGGATTCTACCGTGAGAATTTTGTAGTTAAAAGTTCACTCATATTAAAATAACATCCATCAGGCAAGACAAATCTGTAGCGTAGCTTAATTTCTATGGGATTTAATTCTCTCTGGGCCTCGAGGGAATTAAAATGCCTGTCTATTCATGCTTGATTCTCCTAAAATAAACAAACTATAAGACCAATCCGTCCAGCCAGGAGATCCAATCCAGCTGGTGTATATTTGGTATATCTTTCAACCAGTTTAGTTATAAAAGCATTTTTTTAATTTCTCCCAATCATAGCATTGAGTTTTAATTTTCTCCAAGACATCTGTAGTTCAATTTGATTTCTGATTAGGTTTTACACTCTTAAAAACGCGGGGTCAGAGGACCTTAGAAAGGAGTCTGTTTGGGTTGGAAACGGCGTCAAATTTCACCCTGATTTGGTTCACATCTGACCCATATTTACGGTCAAATCTGACCCAATGCTGAATCATACATGTGCATGACTCTTTTCTGACTGATCATCAGACCCATTTACAAGTCAGTCTGACTAATCAATGTAACCTTTTTCCTTCTTGCATCGGGACGATATGAGGAGTAGAAGGAAACAGCATCAAATGTGGACCCTGATTTAGATCACATCTGACCACATTCAGGGTCAAATCTGACCTAAGTCTGGGTCATACATGACCATTTTCCAAGTCAGTCTGAACCGAGTTATTTCTTTCATTTCAATCTTCTCTTCTTGCATCAGGATTACAAGGAGGATGAGGATCCAGCACGCTTCCATTCGACCAAGACAGGGCGGGGTCCACTCAAAGAAAACTGGATGGTCAGTCTTTTTGTTTTGCTGTTATCATTCTGATCTTTCGTTTAAAGAGAAATTTCTTCAAACATTAATGTGGATTTAATGAATCCAGAATATTTTTTTTTATAAATCCAAAATTGAAAGTTTGAGCAAATTGGGTTAGGTCATTCAAGAGATATGATTTTTCAAACAATCTGCTGTCGCCATTGTAATTGCTCTTTTTACGCCGAGATCAAGTCACCATTAACAGTGTACATGTTTTGTTTTCAATTTCTTAGTTTTCTCCAAACAAAATGAAAATTTACTCTTATTGATGGCAATTTTTATTTTCTGAGAAACAATAATAAGGAATTTTTTAGATTTTTATGAAATGTAAAAAAATGTAAAATTCGTGAACAAAGTTAATGGAAAGTTATTCTGGTATGACATCATTAACTTAAGATGCACCATTGTCATCTGCAGAGGGTGATACACAGATTTGTTCAAATTTATGAAAAATCATATTACTTGAATAGCTGCACCAAATTTGTTCCAACATTCAATGCTTTTAATTTCTAAAGATGTTCTTAATTGACTAAATCCGCATCAATAGATGAGAAATTTTCCTCTAACATTTTTCTCCCGAAATGGTAAGGTAGGGGTATATATCCGCGTTCTCTGTAAATGTCACGGAGCTAATTTCCACTCCTTATAAAGTGTGTGATTAGGGACAACACCTTTTGAAATTAACTTTCGGAGCTAAAATTTTAAGTGAGTCGAAAAATCCGTCCTTTTGGAGCTATATTAGGCACTGTTCCACACTCTTAAAATATTAGCTCCGAAATTTAGCTCCTAAAGGTGTGGTCCCTAATTAAACTCCTTAAGGAGCAGGAATTAGCTCCGTGACATTAGAAAGCTGATAGTTGTGGGTCATAAGTGTGGTAGTGTACATGTATAATTACAAATTGTGGTACCGGATACAATCAATAGGTTTCACACACCTCTCCAAATGCTCTCTGATGTGGCCTTCAATATCTGAAATGGATGTAACCCCATTTCCCCACCATTGAACAGTATATTTAGCCAAATTTTCGGGGAAAATATTAGATAGATATTAAAATCTCAGCAGTTACACTGTGGAAAACCTCACGTTTTCCGAAATTCAAAGCAGATTTTTAACATTCAGAAGGGTATATGTCAGAACAGTAGGAAAGATCGATATGCGTACCCGAAACAGTGCCTCTATAACAAAAAGGCAGGAAAGAGAGTTTCCTGTGCCAGGGCTGAAGGTGTTGCGATTTTCTTTGGAAGGACAAGAAGGGACAAAAGGCTAATTGTGAAACGAGAAAGTTTCGGGTTTAGGCGCGAGAGGGAAGACTGCGGTGGCATGGAAATGAACTCTAAAAACTGAAGTGTAATTTCTACATTCAAAAGGGCCGAGGAGTGACCACACTTTCCAAACGTTGATTTAAACCCTTGATCCAGTTGGATTCAACATTTATACAGCTGGATAAACGGTTAAATTCAACATTTGGAAAGTGTGGTTACTCCAAAGCCCTTTTTAATGTTGATTTGGCATTCGTGCTTTTAGAGTGTGTTCGTTGGAGACATATTTAGTATATAATATAGAGAGGAAGTGTTGGAAATGGTACTACGAGGAAAAGGGTAAAGGGGTAGTACAGAAAGGAGGTTTACGGACATGGTAAGAGAGGATATGTAGATGATTGGTGTGACAGAGGAAATATCAAACTAACAGAGCGCGGTGGAGAGGCTGTGTTTTCTGAGGTGACCTCTGATCGTGGGAATGGCTAAAAGCGAAAGAAAGGAGTTTTCTAACCCTTTAACATCTACTGCTGATCAATAAACCCTCCAAGTGCCCCACCCCTATTACAATACACCCTGTGCCACTGTACTAATCCCCAATATGTCAACCTAATCTCCCCTGTTCCAGGTGTATTGTGAGACTGTACAATCACTATTATGATGATGTATAGAAATGTGCACAGACACGGCACCGAATACATGGAAATGAGAATGGATCATGTGAATGTAGGAACGTTTCGGTGAATCTGGCACGACACCGTATATGACAAGATGAGAACGAAGCACCGTACGGTATAATTACTGCAAAAAGGAGGGAAGGGGAGAGTTACATGAACATATTGCCTTTTAACAAGAAATCCCTGAACATGCATGGGTCTACGTTTTGCGAGTAATCCCATAAATGGGTTCCGTTTTTGTGAAGGTGTGCCCCTAAAGACGGGTTAGGGGTTCAAGATTCGGGCCTCACAAACCTGTCCAAAAAAAACCCAGCCCCAACGGGAGTGTAATACGATGTTTTCTAGGTTTCCCAGTTTTTCTTTCATTATACAGTGTAATTTTGTCTGCTTTACTGACATGATATTCGTATTAAGCTTTCAATTACTGAGCCAAATTTTATATTACGTGTTCACTCACAACGCGGTATGTTTCTGCGAGAGGAGGTAACGTGGTCCTTTGCAACATCCTGACAGAGTAATATGAAAGGCCAGTGTCATGATTGGGAGAAGTCAAATATACCTCAATAAATAAATGAGTTGAAACATAGTACCAATGAATACACTTGCTGGAGTGTTTATTCAGGCTGAAAGGATTTGTTTTGAAGTTGTTTATTTGAAGAGCAACAAGCATCAATTTACTAGTATTGAATTAAGCTCCAGTCCTGATAGAAGCTAAAAAGCTACACAACATATTCACCGTCACGTCATTTCTGATAACAAATGTACAACAAAGAGCAAATGTATGACTACAAAAGTTTTACAGCCAAAACTTTTAACAATACTTGATTGTGAATTATGTCCTAAATTTAGGATTACTTCCAATCTTTCCATTTCCTTTTAATATCCATTGTTTTGTCTTTGTTTGTGCTGTTATGATTTGTAGGAGAAAACCGATACACCTTTCATGTGCTGTTACAAGCTAATCACAGTGGAATTCAAGTGGTTAGGACTACAGACCAGAATGGAAAACTTTATAATCAGGGTAAGTTGCCGATCTGTGAGCAGATTAAATGTACATTCATTATAAATTTTGACCTCTCTCGAAGCGTTCGCCCACCGAAATTCTCATCCAAACAAGTGCACGAAATTTGATGTCAGTCCAGTGGAAAAAGGGGTCTGGACATATAATTAAAATCTGTGTAGCATGGAGTGCGCTGCAGCACCCCACCCCATGGGCTTTTTGTAGAAGTTGCAGAGCAACCCCTACAAAAATTAGGTTAAGGTAAGGGGGTGGTGCGACCTTTAAAATTTCTGCACCATTCAGTTTTGACATTGATGTGCGAACCCATTTTTTATTGTGTGTGTGTGTGTGTGTGTGTGTGTGTGTGTGTGTGTGTGTGTGTGTGTGTGTGTGTGTGTGTGTGTGTGTGTGTGTGTGTGTGTGTGTGTGTGTGTGTGTGTTCGGTTATGTGTTTTTGTTTTTGTTTTTAATTCATATTTTGTGGTAATATTGATTTGCACTATAAACAACCCGCTTTTGGAAGCCGATGACCTGTTTTAGGTTGTTGTTTTTTTTATTTGGGGGGGGGGGGTTTCCACATTGAGCTGCTCCATTCTCTGCCTCCCCCCTCAATTAAAAAAAAAATCGTTACCAGGGCCTCAGTTTATTTCCGTGTTTGATTCATATAACACTACAAAAAAGTAACTACCCCCTTATTCAAAATACTATAACTTTAAAAAAGAATAGTGTTGAGCACAATAATTTGGCAAGGATGTTCCTGCACTAATTGACTAAATTCTGTGAGAAAATGTGGTTGATCCGCCAAGTCATGTATGAGTGAGCACATATTAAAGGCAAAAAGTCACTTTTCAAAAGTCACAAGGGTCATTTTGGGGGGTTTTTGATGCAGGATTTGACAAATTCTGTTTCTGGTGAATGATTAATCGCTATTTATGTTAATCATCTATCGTTTGATCCTCTCATACGTATTTTGGCACTTTTTGCATATTTTATGCTTCGGTGAGCGCAATTTAGAAATTTCCACCCTTCTCGATTTTGAAATTGTAAAATTCATTAAGTTTACTGCAAAAAAATTAAATCCAATTTTTTTCAGCAAAATGTATCTTTACGTGTTGTACGAACACAAGAGGTTGTAACCATGACATGGTTGAGTAGCACACTTTATAAATAAAGGAAAAATGCCATTATTTACCATTATTTTGGCATAAGAGATGACTCATGTGACTTTTGAAAAGTGGCATTTTCACCTTTAATGCATGCTCATTCATGCATGACCCAACGGACCAATAACGTTTTCACACAGAAGTTAGTCAATGAGTGTAGGAACACTCTTGCCAAGTTATTTTGCACAAACTTGTTTTGTTAAAAAGTTATGGTATGTTGAAAAGGGGGGTAGTTACTTTTTTGTTATGTAGAGATATTTGGGAGAAAAACTGACTGTGTGGTTCAAGTCAAGATATCACATGTTGTATAAAATATGAGGTAAAAGATATGATGCGATTAGAATTCCTTGGCAAATATATTTAGGACCAGCTCTGGTTAAAGAGGGAAAGTCTATATCTGTGAGCGAAGTGTGTATCATGCTAGGTTCACACTGCCGATCTGTCAACTCGATCAGGCCCGATCAAGCCAATTTTTGGCCTGGTCGGTCTAGCTCGGCAAGGTAATCGGGGTCAATCTACCTCAATCTGGATGATCGACAATGCTCTGGCTCCCTCCTCGAATGTTTTCGGCATGTTAAAAATACTCGAGTAGGTAACCAGAACGATGTCGATCAAGGCAGACGGACACCGATCATGGTAGATTGACCCCGATTACCGGCCAAACTAGACCGAAAAGGCCCAAATTTCGCTTGATCGGTCCTGATCGAGTTGACAGATCGGCAACGTGAAGCTAGCTCGCTGGACATTAAATAACAGTTGTTCAACATCCCTCTCTATTTGTTTGTTCCCAGAGATAAATTCAAGTGTAGACTTAGCGACAGATGAAAACTTATAATCAGGTAAGTGCGATCTGTAGCAGATAAATGTACATTTCATATCAATTTTGACACTCTCTCGAAGCGTATCGCTCCGACGAATGCGTCATCCAAACAAGGCAACTGAAATTGTGTCAGTCAGTGGATAATAGGGATCTGGACCATATAATTAAATATTTCTGTGAGCATGGAGTGCGCTGCAGCAGTCCCCGCCCATGGTTTTTTTGTACAGAGTTGCATCAGCACCCCTACAAAATTAGGTTATAGGTAAGGGGTGTTGCGACCTTTAAAATTTCTGCACAGCAATCCAGGGTTGACATGATTTGCGAAGCCAATTTTTATTTATTGGGTGGTGGTGTGT
>JZLH01S0601449.1:0-14859 GCA_001188425.1 Eucidaris tribuloides
AATTCAATTCTCCATCATGGCTGCCTTTAGTTTACAGTTGGCTCTCTATACAAACTCGTTTCAATTGGGTGCAACCATTGATAATGCAGGGGTGGATGGATCTCTCCGTCAGCTACAGCAGTGCACAGCATGTTTGTGCATTGGCGTAGAGCAAATACATTTGTTGCAGCCGACCCAGCACTGAACACATCAGTAAACATGAAATGGATTCGGTCAATTTAAATGATGCGCTGCTATTTAAAGCTTCCCATGTGCATAACAATGGTCTTATCAGACTCAAAAATGCAACAGATAGCTACATGTAACTTATCTCACGTCGAGTGACTCTTGTGCGTGTGATGTAATCGTGAATTGCACACTCTGTGGCATCGTTTTTATATGAATGTACACAAATCTATATTAAAATACAAAAGGGAAACTGAATTATGGAATGTACATGTACTGTATATGTACCGATCAGTACAAAGATTACCACTAGTTACTAAAACTACTCAACCTTTCCTTACATGTCACTAGCTTAATCACAGAAATAATTGACACATATACTGTCAAATGGTATAAAGTGTGTTTCTCACATTAAATAAAATTATGCACTTCCCACTGAATACATAAAAGTAAATAGAACATCATATTATCCCCCTTATAATTAGGAATCATTACTAAGTACTGTAAAACTTAGTAACAGTTCATTTGGGATCTACACAGTATTCTCCATTTCCAATCATATCAAGATATTATGATCTTTTTTCTTCCATACTCGCAACATTCCTACTTAGTTGACCATGACTTTCATCTTCCCAAATTGTGTTTGTTTCAGGTCATAGGTCAAAAGATCATGGGTCAAAAGGATGTGGATCACTGGTGAGAAATGCAGAGATTACACACACGACTGGATGTCAGTTCTACTTCAATGAAATATATTAGTTACCTGCAAATGGATGAGCAGACAATTTGGATACTAAAATCTACCAAATCAATTATGTAAAATTATACAAAGTGGATATCTAGAGAGCTAAAAATGCTTGCACGGATTCAGATTGAACATTTTTTTTCCTGCTAAAAGTGATTTGCTTGACATTTAAATTCATAACCTTCCTCATTGTTAAACATTGGATATATGCTAAACTGATTTTCTACAATGTAGTAACGTTATAAAACGGAAATTGGCAAGATTGAAAGAAGCTTAATTTAGGACATTTTCATACCAAAATTAAACACACTGTTTATGGTTTGTGCTGTAAAAATTTCATTGTTGAATATTTCCTCTTTATCAGAAAATGTTATGATGTTCAAATTTGTTGTTTAACTGTCGATGGGTTCAATTTCTATCAGGGTCATACTTTAATTCAATTAAAGACGCTGTATAACACTGTGGAAAACCCGTTTGAAAAAGTGTCATACTTTGCTATCTGGCATAGCTGACAGTGTTTGACTGGACAAATAAACACCCTAGAACACAAAAGTTCGGACAGTTATGTTGTCACTAGTACAATATGTGCAGATACAAATTAGCAAATTAATTTATTCTCAGCCAATACGAAATTCTGCAACTTAGCAGTCTATGGGGGAAAGCTGGAATGGTCTCTCAATGATTTTCACTTTTTTAAAGCCATTAATGATCGTTTTAAGCTGCAATTTTTTCAGGGCTTCATTTTTAGACCATATGAGAGACACTGGTAGCATGGGGAATCATGTACCGGTACCTCAGATTTTTAAAACTGGAAACATTGTTATACAATGCTTTTAATACTGATAAGTGATAAATAAATGCTTTTTCTCCTCAATACACTGAAGACACAAAACTTCAGCAAGGATATGTTTCAACTTTCAACTCATTTTGGACCTGTCCCAATTATGCCGAGCTGTCCTTTACATTGTGGAAGTCCCATTTGAAAAATTGTGAAACTTTTCTATCTGACATATCTCACAGTGTTTGAATGGACAAATAAACACCCTAGAACAGAAACTTCACACAGATATACTGTCACTCGTAAAATAATGTACATAGTTGAAATCGGCACATGAATTATTGTCAGCTGACGAAAAGTTTGCAGCACAGCAGTCTGTGTGGGAAAACTGGAATGGTCGCATAATGATTTTCACTTTTTAAGAGCACGTAATGATCATTTTGAAATGAATTTTTCTTTTTCAGGGCTTCATTTATAGACCTTTCCAGACACACTGGTAGCATGGGGAATCACGAAGCTCATATTTTTTAAACTGGAAACATTATAAATACAATGCCTTAAAAATTTGCCTTTCATTTTACATTGGGACTCGAGTCACTAGACACTAGACAGTAGACACCAAGTCCGAGTCCAAGTCCAGACTCGCCTACAACACTGACTGAATGTGAGACCAGTTGAATGTCAAGATTCTGGTTTATACTGCATTGATTACTGCCTGAAATAAACCAATTCAATCAAGGAAACCAGCAAACAAACAAAAGAGTACAAGTTCCAAACAGGATTAAGCAATTACTGGACCTTAACTAATCTATAGCAGCCATTCAGACAACCATTGTGTTTGTAGAGTGTTGTACCATTTGTGTTTGCAGTATGCAAATGGTCTAAATTGACCAACCCTGGACTGTGAGTGACTCAGACAAAAAAACTGTTTCAAATCTTAGCAGTTTCAGTGGCATGTCTTGTTTCATTCTGGGCAAAAAGTAACTATTGTGTATCAATCTGAATAATAAGTAAATCTTAGAATTATCAGCAATGATAACAGATTTCAAACAAATACCATTGTAGGATGAATATTTGTAGAACTTTACATAGCAGGGCTCTGACTTTAGCAGGAGCCCTTGGACAATTGGCCCCCGAAAATATGAAAAAGCCCGCCTGGTTCCTTAAGTTTTAGAGATACCCTGCATACAGCTAAATGTGACTCCCAAAAGCTCAATTTGGCTCCCTAAATAAGTCCCTGAGGAGCACGGCTGGCTCCCTAAAGAAAAAAGTTAAGGTCACTGGTCAAGCCCTGGTTAGTATTGATAAATTCTGTCATTGGAAAAGCAAGTTTAGGTGAATTTATGCCAAATTTCAGGAATAGCAAGCCTAATAACATTATCAGGAAAAAAAAAAATCAGATTATCTGAAGATTTTCAAATAAAATGACCTGTTTGGGAAATAACTGAGATAAAACATTGTGATTTATAGTACAGTGTTCTTTGCTTGAAGGGGTGGGCATTTACAAGGCACTGTCTACCCATTAACAGGAGTAGTACCCTATTATGTGGAGTAAATTTCAATAGAAAACATAAGAAATGTTTTGCTAAATTTCACCAATTTTACAGGAGTACCCCGTTAAATGTTACCCCATTATGCAGACAAGTACTAAATGAATAAATCTTTGGCTATGGCACAGATTTGGCTACCCGCAGACATGTAGGCATACAGTATTTGGGTGGTTGCTGTATTTTGCACTCATTCAAGTATGGCCGTCAAGAGTTCCTTATCGACATATTTACACAGTCATATCATGGATTAAATATTAACTTGAAAAGCATTTTTGAGTCAGCATGAAGTACCCCATTGCACCATTGTTAACCGCAAACAAGATTGTTTTCATTTGCTTTTCCATGACTGTAACATATTATGTTACCTACACCAAGGGTAAAAATAATACACAAATGAAATGTATTTTTGCATAATTCATGCTATACTCTCTGGTTATAATCTTGGAAGGAGCAACCTCCAGAATATAATAAGACTAAATTGAATGTGGTTGACTAGTTTCAAGTCTATTACGCATATGTACACTGTATTAATCTTTCAATTCAAAGTACTTATAATCATCTAATCCAGGGAAAAATTAAAATTTTCTTTTCGGGGCTACTTTTCCCATTTTAGTGCTTTCCAGATAATCTTTTGTATTGAACCCTATGGCAATTTACGGGGGCTCTTTTACGCATTTCGGGGGCTCTTTTGCCATTTCGGGGGCAAATTCGCCTCGAGCCCCTGTGTATTTTTTTCCCTGATCTAATCCATGTTCTGGCTGGTTTCATTTTTGTCTCCACACAAGACTCTATTAACTGCTTCAGAAGTACTAAAACCTCACACCTCTATGATAATACATGCAACTAGCTTAAATCATTTCTGCCCCAGGCCCCCAGTCAATAAATTCACAATGTAGTGATTTAATCCAAGGTAGAAAACATACATATTATTATCATACACTGAACTACAGATTTCTAAAATTTTCAAACTTTGCCCTTTCATACAATACAAACTTTCAGCCAACTAGAACAACACTTCAAACACAATTCTGGCAAATACATGTAGGTCCAATAAATGGTGAATGACCTGATTCATGTGTAGCTTTGACTTCGAATAGTCTTTTTCCAGACCCTGCAACTATCTTCTCCCAGTACATTGCTGCAGGTCTGATGCACCTGCAGCATGCGACCAGGGAACATCAAGAGAATCTTAGTCAAAGCAGTTTCCCAATTAACCTGTTGGAGACAATTTGATTTCACTATAACACACATTTTCCATAGACCACAACATGAGTTAACTCGTACTTAGTCGGCAAGGGGTTAAAGGTTAGTGACATGATTGGAAACACTTGAAAATGCCTCAAGAACCAAATGAGTTGAAATATTTACCAACTATGCACTAGCAGGAGTGGATCTCCCACCTGGGAGGATTTGTCTGTCATTTGTTTACTTAAGGAGAATAAAGCATAAATATAGGAGTATTTTAATTTTATCTGGGCACGATAAAAATTAAGCCCCATAGAGAGCCACACAGCAGGTTTCCCTGCTACAAGTGATATTGACATTGTTTATTTTAGAATGAGTCAACGTTTGACTACAAGATCTTCACAGGAGAATCCTTGCATCGTTTACTTGATTCTAGAGTAGTTTCAGCCCAAGTTGAGGACTACCTCCAATCATGTCATTTACCTTTAACATAGGAATTGTAAACCCAAATTTCCAGACACTCTGGAAACCAGACTAAGGTTTGAATACCTTGCACTGCATACTTGGTACACAGTCGAGGTCATTTGAAAATTATGGAAAGCAGTGGCCCAACTAATTTTTCACCTGAAAGTTGGCAAACACATCTCCCATTACACCAGTCATTGCAATAATTGAGTTATGAGGGCAAAATACAATTCTTCCAAGTCATCTCATCATCATTAAGTCAACACAATGACATGGGGGTGAGTAATCAACAATACCTGTACCAGGCACAACAAGAATGTCCAAACACAGCTCGGAATTACTCCACAGAAAGATGAAGGATTGTTTACCACCTGTCAATGAATTAGACATTCCATACAGGTGTGGGTGTACTACAATATAATTATTTTACTTCACACAGGCAAAGTGGTGCTGGCATCACAATTACTATTCTCAGCTAAAGGCATCGTTTAACAATATTTATAATGTGAACTACATGATTTCCCATGCTTCAAGTGGCTTTGATAAGGTCTTAAAATGAAGCCAAATTCAAACCATGAAAAACATACAGTTCAAAATGATCATTAAGTGCTTTAAAGAAGTAAAAATCATCAAGAGACCATTCCAGTTTTCCCCCATAGACTGCTGTGTTGCAGAATTTTCATAGGCCGAGAATATTAAATCCATGTGCCATTTTTATCTGCACCTATTTTACAAGTAACAGCATAACTGTCTGAACTTTTTTGTTCTAGGGTGTTTACTTCTTCATTCAAACACTGTCAGTTATGCCAAAAAACAAAGTTTCACAATTTTTGAAACGGATCTTCCACAATGTTATATGTGTCTTTAAAAGTAGGTCGCTAACACCACAAATAGTACTGTACAATGTATAAATTCCGTAATATTTGTCCATGTTTTGGGAGCAGGATTAGCTCAATTGTGGTACTATTTTCAGTTGCAAGTAGGCGGCTAACACTGTAAATAATACCACACTTCTATTCATCCCCATTTGGAAGCAGAGTTAGTACTGAAATTGTGATACTATTTCCAGTTGAAAATGGGCCACCAACACAGCAAAAAGTATGACACTATTCATACCCGCCAAGGGAGCAGGGTTACTATTTTCAATTGAAAGTGGGTTGCTAACACCACTCGAGTCCTGTTTGGGAGCAGTTTAGGGCTGTAATTTGCATTACTTACACAAAAGTTACCTGAAATTTCACTTACACTAGCAAACTTCAAGAGTCCAAAGGATTGGTATAAAACTCTCCTACCTGTTTTCACATGTCCATGTAACTTGTAGATGTAGAATAGTGTCCAAATGGTCTGTATTTTACAGTCTCACTCTCATGTCTGTAGAGCATAGACAAGAAAAGGTGGGTCTACCCTATCGAAAACAATTGCATTAAAGGTATTGGCTAACATTTACCACAGTTAAAAAAATCTGAGCCGCATGATTCCCCATGCTACCAGTGTCTTTGATGAGGTCTAAAAATGAAGCCCTGAAAAAATTGTATTTCAAAATGATTATTTAGTGCTTTAAAAAAGTGAATATCATAAGTTGACCAGATTCACTTGCCTATTTCCTCCCATAGAATTACTGTGTGTACACCTAGGTAAAAACTCGCCCCGAGTTTTGTTTATTTATGAATAACTTGCCATTGGCAGTGTAACTTTCCAAACTTTTGTATTCTAGGGTGTTTATTTGTCCATTTGAACACTACTATGTAGCTCAGATATCAAAGTTTGACAATTTTTTAAATTGAAGCTCCACAATGTTAGCCTATCACTTTAAGCCTACATGCACAGTCTACATGTACACACCTGCAGCTGCCAAACTCCCAAAATATGGCAATTAGAAAATCCTTAGCCCCCCACAGACCAATTTCTCTAGATTCCGGTGCACAAAAATTATTTTCACAGTAAACAGGATTCAGCGTTTTACTACCAAAATAATAGACGAGAATATTACTGAGTTGGCAATATGCCAACACACTACCAAATAGCAAAGACATACATATACACTGGCTTTACTAAACCACAATCCAATCACTTGTCAGTGATGCACGACTTATCTTTTTACTATTGTTGTTGGCTTGTTTGTTTGTTTGTTTCTTTCTTTCTTTCTTTCTTTGTTTGCTCGCTCGCTTGTTTAACTGTTTTAACAGTAACAAACTACAGTGTACAATTGTTCCACTGAAATTATATTCAATATAGCTTTACATCATACATGTAGTTTCTATGAAGATAGATTATTTCTTTGTTGGCTTTACAATACTACCATAGACAGAGAGAAATGGAAAATTAACTTTGGACGATGGAAAATTCAGATTCATGAACAAAATTGATCATTTAAAATACTTTCAGTGAGAAACTGTAATAATTTAAAGCGTAAGTTTAGTTTTGGCATTTTTTTTTATTTGAAAGCTTTATGCTCAAAGGTCATATCACAGCAATAACAGAATAATGTCTTTCATTTTTTTTTGTCTATTAATTCATGAAACCTCCGAGATTTTTGACTATATTTCACATTATAGCATCCAAAGGGTTAACAAGGTGTTAAGGTTATATGAGTTATACCTCGTCAGAAAGAGCAGAGTCTGCTCTTTCTGATGAGGTATAATTCAGATAACCTTAACAACACCTTATTTGGATGCTACACTGTAAAATATAGCTGAAAATCTTGGGGGAGGGGTCCCCCCCCCCCAAGATTTGTCATTAATTATTATTAAAAAAAAAAAAGTAAAGACATTCAGAATCTGTTGTTGGTGTGACATGACCTTTGGGCGTAAAGCTTTTCAAAGTAAAAAAAAAAATCGCCGAAACTAAACTTGTGCTTTAAATCATGCCAACTTGAAATACTGTACTCCACAAATGTGACAATGGTAAGTGGGGACCCTCTTATCCACTTAACAATAACATCACTTATTGTTTTTCATGCTTTAGTGTAACTGTAAATGCTGGTTTAAAATGTGTAGAACTATGATCTATGGAAACTAATTCACACACTGCATACATGATGCACCACGCCATACCCCGGGGTACCAACTAGAAATTCGCCATTTTGTTGAATTATTTATTTATTTTTCAGCACTGTACCCTGGGTTACAAAATTATGTAAAAGTTATGAAATAAGGGTGAAAATAACACATTTCAATTCATTTTTACCCTATTTTTCGTAAGTTTATGCCTTTTTGTTGTGCACTTGCACAGCCTCTGCATCATCACCACTGATTTCATCCATCATAACTGAAAAAAATACATTTTTTAACACAAGAGGGCGCTGCACAACGCGGTACCCCGGGGTACAACGGTACCCCAGGGTATGGCGTGGTGCACCACATGACCATACTCCATAAATTGATCCACTGCAATAGCATGCATTGAACCCAGATGAACTCTACAACTGAACATCATTTATCTTGAATTTATCATCATATTTCAATCTCTCAGACATGTCCCTTGAATCATGTACAGTATGTTCAGTCAGAATGATTGACAACATACATTTCACAAACTTACAAGCAGTGCGTCAACTGCACAATTTTCAAGCCAGAAAGTTCAGTGGCTCTATTCAACCATGGAGCCCTCCATGATTCAACCACCCGCTACATGTACCACAAGTGTGTCACCTTACAGTTATACACATTTCCAAGATGTTGTACTGTCAACCACTCACCATCCTGACATACCAGGGATACAAGGTGATGATGACATCTCCATTCCCCTCCCCTCATCATCATCAACCTGTCAAGAAAACCCATCCAGGTTAGTCTCTGCTCCAGACCATCAAACTGTTTTTTACCTCCACAGTACACTCACTCTCTGACTTTTTCTACCTTCAGACCAGAGTACAATCACTCTGCAGAGAAAGTATATCATTCAAGACACTAGTCTTTGCTCAGTCAAAGTAGTTGACCGAGGATACAGTGAGTAGGCCCTACTAGTTTCCTTATCAATATACGATGAATTAAACTGTCTGGAAGCCAGGCTACATCCAGGTCTGCTATTCTCATCAATCAGTCTCCCAACAAATCTCCTCCAATTAAATCAAGCAGTGCAACACCTTTTGTAATTGGAGTCACTAACGACATTACAATCACTCAGCACAATATGCCTATGTACAGTGACAGTGGTGACCTCTTAACACTGCTTTGCTAAACCTGAAAATATCAGGTTGATACTCTTCTTTGCATGACATTTTTGTTCTTTTCTGCACATTTCTCCCAAATGAATTAGAAGTCAACTTTTCTAGGTGCACTTCTAAGGGCTATGCCTATACCATGGACTTGTGTTGCACGTTCATGCCTATACCAACAACAGATACTTCACAAAACCATGTTACAAGCTTCTGAGCATGGTAGGGCCTACGTGTACATACACCTGAGCATATTCCCAGGTAGAAACAGGCACGTGTTTGCTGGCCTTTCAGCAATCTGAAACAGTGACACTCTTTGGGGAAAGAGAGGGGGGGGGGTTCTACAGTTTATTTCCAATGATTATTCACAGACTTTCCACTCTGTGTTTCGAAAATTCAATCCCTATGTCATATTCGTCATATATTCATATACATATTAACATGTACAGTAGGTATTCATATGTACACCTTGATGGAGATTAAAGGTTAGTGACATGATTGGGAACACTTGAAAATGCCTCAAAAACCAAATGAGTTGAAATATATACCAACTATACACTAGCAGGAGTGGATCTCCCACCTGTGAGGATTTGTTTGTAATTTGTTTATTCAGGAGAATCAAGCATAAAACATAGGAGTAAGGCTGGGACTTAAACCCGGGTAACCGGGTCCCGCCCGAACGCCTCGGGTACCCCGGTTAAAAAATCAATTCCCGTTACCCGAAAATTGGTAGCTGATTTCTTTTCTGTCATTTACAAGGATGTATACATAACAAGAAGCATCACAAACAAACACAAATCTCTCTCTGAATCTCACTAAATACCTTCAAAATATCCTTAAATCTCTTTGACAAGATAAACAATACCAATGATTATAAAATCCTTCGTGTTCTTTCTTGATTTGTTGAGATAATGACACGTTCTCTTCACCTAGTTAAAAACGGACCGTACCTTGTACACGTGTAACCATGCACAGTCGATCGATCCATTAAACTCAAAATCAGTGGATCGATCGAGCAGCTGAGTTGCGCTGGGCCAGCGCCACGCTCGCTGTCTGCATACATCAGCATATCGCAAACACATCACAGCGAAAGACTGAGACTGAGACAGAGACGGAGACATCAGCCATTATGCAAAAGTCATCAGTCTCATCAGTCTCAGTCTTCAGTCTTAACTTCAGTCTAATTGGCATAGCGCCCGCTTGCGACGTAAGGCAGCGCAGTTTCGCGCAACCGGTATGGCACTGTGCGAAGGCGCCTTCTACACGTACAGTTTTAGCGGGACGGTGCAGCGAACAGGGAAAGGCTTGTAGGGGAAATCCCCTACCGTACATTAACCGATGTAGAAAGGCATCGTAGTTGAATTCATCTCGCATTGGCTTTGTCATTTTTGTTTGAAAACGTATTCAGATCGGCTTCTAACTTGGCAGATATTTGCAGAGAAGAATTTTTCACGGAAACATCACGCAGTTATGACTACTGAACCATCGTTTTCTGGTAAGCAACAACTGTTTAGAGTCACATGTATTCACAAGTCTATCTCTCAACTGTGAGACCTGCGTGATTATTATTTTTGTGTAACATGATTTCGGGTACCCGGGTACCCGCTCGAAAATTCCGGCGAGTACCCGAAGAAAAAAATACCCGAAAATCCCGCCCTTACATAGGAGTATCTTAATTCTTTCCGGGGACGATGAAAATAAGCCCCATAGAGAGCCACACAGCAGGTTGTCGTGCTACGAGTTATATTGACATTGTTTATTTTGGAATGAGTCAACGTTTGACTACAAGATTTTCACAGGAGAATCCTCGCATAGTTTACTTGATTCTAGAGTAGTTTCAGCCCAAGTTGAGGACTACCCCCAATCATGTCATTTACCTTTAAGGTACATGTATGTAAGGCATTTTACTACTGTGAAAAAGACACATCATGCACAGATAACACCTTGATAACCTCCAATTCCACACCAGTATACATGTACATGTATATGTCACACAGATCACTATTTGGTCTTTCGGTCAGGACTACATACCGTACATGTACTACTCCACACAATGTCTGCACAAGTGCACATGGTGCCATAGGCATTGAAAGTTTAAAGGGACCGTAAAGTCGCAAGTCGTGGGCGTTTGGACCTGGCCCGACTCGGGGTAATATTCGGGAATGCCTGTATACTTTCGGAAAACCAGCGCGCACGAATTGTGTGCAATTCCCTATGCAGCACGTATTCACCCGAAGAAAGGCGAACTAAGCCAACTGACCCTCATCGGCAATTCTGTTCGCAGCTCCATGATTGTTTTACGCACCACTGAACTCTACACTACGTAGCATAGAGTTCAGTGCTACGCACTGCCTTGCAATAGGGGCAAGCGTAAGGTGAATAAACGCACAGGGATTACGAGCGGCGCGTCCCTTTAAAATTAATACCACATGCAATATTACTGAATTTAAACTTACAGAAAGAATTGATTTGTGTCTATTTGTTTCTCTATATTTATCTTCATGTCCCTGAATGAACACAACCTGTATCATAGTCAACTAGTATTATTTTTATTGATATCACATTTTGGCAAATCTTACCTATGAGCAAAAAGGAAAACACAAAAGATGAGTATTCCTTTATTAGTCTTAATAAATTTCATGTGACTTAAATATACTATAGTGCACAGCATTGAAGACCACTGAGCTACATTAACATTTTTTGCATTGAACTTTGTGTATTCATAAACTGCACCTTTTTTGCTATATTAAATAGAAATCTTTGAAATGTTCTTAACGAGGAGCTGAAACGAGATCCCTGGATACGCTGCAGTTGGCAAGTTGGCAAAATGCCAGCATCCCACCATGTACACAACAAAATAATAGCTCAAGTATACAAACATGAATTATGAGAAAATACCAAGTTATGAGAAAAACGCCAAGTACCGTAGTATTGTACCTTATCTGCCTACGTGCGAAAATTGTTAATATGATCACAACCGCCTCTGGCTGTGTGACCCATTACTGACTAATATTACATCCTGGAATCACGTTCAGCAATAACATACCATTGTAATACTTTTGTAATTCATCCATGTATACTGTGAAACAAATCTGCTCACAAATTATAGCCTGATATTACTTCAATGTAATCACTGGTGATTCCACGAAACTTGTTAATGACATCAGGTTTCTATTTGGATGGATAAAACCTACATGTATACAGTACATGTAATACTGTAGGCCTACATGTATTTCCAAGTTAAAGGTGCTCTGATCTTTAGCTTTTAGCCAAGAAGCCAAGATAATACACATAACTTTGGTTGATCCAACATATAGGCCTATAATCCAATTATGTCATCAAAAACTCATCATGCTTTCAAAAAGTGTGGTATTGTCACATTACACACAAAAAGTGCAGTGAATGCAAAGAAAACTGTTCAGAATAATACATTCTGATTTTTAAATGATCAAAGAGCAGAGGTCATTATGTGTAGCCATGGCACCACATTATCATTCTTGGCTGGTTGCCCAATCAGGCAAGCAAACTTTTTCTTTCAATTATTTACTTTGCATGAACAAATGTTTTACTTGCTCAAGTGAACAAAATCATAACTTGTTACTGTTAGCCCTAATTGTGTTACTTTACTGCTTTACCTGGTCAATTTTTTTTTTTTTTTCGATCTGGCTATTATTCCTGTGCATCTCATGAAACGGCAACAAGCCATGGATAACTTCTCAAACTACAATCACATTCAGTGCTTACACAAAAAAACTCAAAACATTTAATAGACCAAAACTGTCATAAATCTGTACTACAGTACAGCATAATAATAGCAATACAAACACTGACAATTATGTACTACAAATACTGTACACATTGAGCTGCCCTGATATGCGATGAGTTCAGTAGAAATTTCCTAAAATGCAAGACTTACTTGATTGATCTTGATCAGTCATCCACGTAAAATGAAACAACTCGGAAAAAAAAATGATCCGATATAATGTTCGACGAGAAATCTGTTGTATTTCCTCCTTGGTTTACTCCCAAATTTTTGGTTGTGCCCACTCTTCACCAGGGGTGAGCTAATAGTGCAAGAATGTCAAATCACAGACTTGGCCCAAAGAATGCTAGGCATTCATTAAAGTCCACCTAACAAGTCAATGGGGTGTGATAAAGCATTCTGGGGTTATTTTATCAGAGCCACTACGCTGACTTTTCTACACTAGGTAGTGGATCATGGACTGGGGTACGCCAACGCGGCGTTCAGCAATAGTCGTGCCAGACCAATACTTCACTGTGCGCATGCGCAGATTGCACGGTGGTTCGACTGGCAAACCAGTGAGTCAGTGACAAACTCATTTTACATAGCTTTCATACTACAGGGATGTCTGCAAAACTCACGATTTTACCTTTAAGCTTGAGTGTCACAAATTTGCTTTACGAAGTCACGTGACTATAATAGTAGCATCAAAATTTGTTAGTTATGCATGCCACAAATTTTTAAAATGTCATTTTCACAGGATTTTGAAAACTTGTTTGACTCAAGTTCTCTTGGACAAGCACGCCCTCTACTGTTGGATGCAATATTGGCAACAGCAAGAATACCCAGTGAATATATATATATATTTTTTTTGGGGGGGTAGAGTATATTGTTGTACATTCTTTTTTAAACTTTGGTTTCAGTTCAAGGTTAGCATTCCGCTTAGGCAATAACAATCAGCCCTAAAAAGAATGCTTTCAAAATTATCGCTAATTTTAAAGTTGAAAACAAGTGGAAATCACATAAATAGGGATCTCAAAACTCCCCTATAGGCCCTACACATCCCGGGGGGGCCAGTCAAATTTATTGCTGTACACATGCGTGACCAAAAAACGCGTTCAAAGGGGTGTTTTTTCAGTTTTAGCCGCGGGCCGCGCGTGCACTCGTTAAGGGTATCAAAAACACCGATTTTCCAAAAAAGGGTGGTTTTGAAAGACTGGTCAAACGTATTTAGGGTATGTTTCTTTTTTCAAAGCTTTTTTTTAAAAGACTGGCCAAACGTGTTTAGGGTATGTTTTTCCCCAAGTTTTTTTCTGTTTAAGCTTATTGTTAGCAAGTAGACAAAATTTGTTTAGGGGTCATATTCTGGCGACAACTTGTTTAGGGCCCACTTAATGTGTAAATGAAGCCCGCGGATAACGCCAGCGAAAACTTGTTTAGGGGGTAGTTTGCACACAGAGAAAAACTTGTTTTTAGGGGGTGATTCTGAAAAATTGGTCACCGCATGTGTACACATGTATATTGACTGCCCCCCCCGACCGGGCTACACATACGCACAGCATGTTCTTGCAGCACATACATGCATACACACAAGAAGTCAACATTCGCAAATGTCAAGTTTGGCGCTCATTGGGAAAAGTTCAGTGACTGACTGGGTGTGTAGAAGAGCCAAATGAACTGTTGAGTTGTTATTTCTTAGCGCGGCTGTATACCAGGTACAGCGTCATACTAACAAACAAGGGACCAAGTTAGGAATGAAAATGTCTCTATTCGGGTAGGATATAATACTGCGGGGCAATATTATTGACACTGGATATAGACAATACTAAGGAAAAATTTGTTTTTACACCTCCCAGTAACACATACCATGTACAAGTACAGCGCTGTGTGAATCAAAAGTCCATTACCTGTTTGTTGTATGTCTTACAGTCGACATAATGTTGTAACGATTAGCATCGTTGTACTCCTGGGAGTGTGTGTGATTGCATGTGGATACGGAAGTGTGTTTGTTTTTGTTTTTTTTAACTGTCCCCGTGGCGAGCTAACGTATCGGTTGTGTGTGAGTCCGGGGGG
>JZLH01S0601457.1:809-12373 GCA_001188425.1 Eucidaris tribuloides
AGCATCAAATCCCCCTACGTTTCCCCTACGGAAGGTCATTTTCCCCGTAGGTATCCCCTACGCACGTCCAAAATCCCCTACGGTAGGGGATTTCCCCTACGAGTGGCAGCTTGCTCGACTTCGACTCGTCAGGGCTGCCACTCAAAATTGTGATTTCCCCCTACGCTGCATGCGTAATTTCCCCTACGGACACCACTTTTCCCCTACGCCTAATTAACCATATTTACCCATACGAACCTATGTTTTCTCCTACAAAATCGACCTTTTTCCCTACGAAGGTATGTTTTCCCCTAAAAAATAACCTGAAAATGCAAATTATTGATCACAATTTCTTCGGCGGAGATGGACGAAAGTAATCGGGTTTCCTTGGGAAAATTATGAATATTTCTGAAAATTGTCAAAACCCCCTACGTTTCCCCTACGGAAGGTCATTTTCCCTGTAGGTATCCCCTACAACCTACGCATGGCCAAAATCCCCTACAGTAGGGGATTTCCCTTACGAGTGGCAGCCTTGTGACTGGTTCTCATTGTCCGATCGCAGAAAGTCGCGAGGGCCTGGTTCGACAGGAATAGCAAAGATGGTAAACGGGAAAGCGGCGTGCGTCAAGGAATACAATTTATTAGGGATAATAGGAGAAGAAAATAGAAATATTTAGAATTTGGTAAATTCAACCATATCTGGGTTATGAGGAAATGCAACTTTATTTTGTTTAAAATCAAAACATCTTGAAAACTAGTGGCTAATCATAGGTTTGTAGTGCCTTGCGCTATTCTTGCATTACGTTTAAAGAAAGTTGATAGGAAATAAAATCCAATAATAGGCCTACTAGTAATTTAATGAGTTATTTAAACATTTCATGCAGCTAACATGCCATGAAAGTGTGTCAGCTTCAGGTTTTATGAAAATAAAATTGCGATAAATTGACCTTTTGTGTTGACGATACAAGTAATATGTTACATTGTTTTTATAAAAATGAATGCAATGCACGGGGAAAACAAAATCTTGAATCAAATATCACACGCGAATGATCCATTATGAGTGCAAGATGTTTGTTTTCCTTTCAGATCACTCCTCTATTTCCAGTCGCAAAACACAGGCAACTGGGACTCACTTGCTCTGGTCGTCATCATTTTGTATGAAGATGGTTGTATAATGGCTTATAATGATATTTATATTTGTATTCAATTGTATGTTTGTATTTGTTATTATTTACGACGAAAGTGAAAAAAAAAATTAAAAAGTGACAGCACGTTCATGTATGGCCCTGTATGCAAGCAGCCGCCCCTAGATTTTGTTCGAATTCCATTTTTCACGGATTTTAGATTTTTGTTGAATAGTAATCAGTTAATGAAGAAATTGCCCCCCCCCCGAAAAAATAAGCGTATGGCAGAAGGAAAAAAAAGAGGAGGAGGTAGTGGAGGAAAAGAAGCTATATTTTATAACCGTTCTCGTATTTTCTCTTAGTCGTTCTTTTCTTCATTCTCCTTCTTCGTTCTTTCTTATGCTCTATTTTGTTCTGCTGGGATTGGCTTTGGTTACCTGATACTCCGGCCTGCATGCTGTTACCACTCGTATAGATGAACTGAGTTGTACATGTAGGACCGTACTGCATGTGTGCTGACATGACCTGCGCTGCCAAAATACTAGTACATGTAATTGGTCTAGCGCCCGCAACTGAGAATGGTTGAATAACTCTGCTTTCCCGATAAACCTATTGTTTTTCTCAGACCAGGGGCGGCGGAACGTATTTTCGTTTGGGGGGGCAAAGCCAAAAAAGGGCACTTATATGTCAAAAGGGGCATTGGGCGCAAGCAGATATTTCCACCATCAGATTAGGTGTTTGCTTGAAGATCCTGTTTTTAGCGGCAATCTAACTTGAACCCAACCTTTTTTTAAATGGGTTCCGATTTGAAACATGAAAGCTATAGGCCTACACATAATCCGCGAGCGAGTGTAGTGAGCGAGCGGTTTGAGAAAATTTAGAAATGTTAAGTTGTAAAACTCGCAATGTGGTCTATATTGGCGCTTATTACAGCACTGATTTTTTTTTGTAGTATTTAAAAAAAAAGATAAAGAACATCTGTCTAGATCAAACTTTTCTGCTTGAAGTAGCTGTTTCTTCATATAACTTGAGCAAAACCTTTTTGAACGGGATTTTTGATCATATAAACATGAAATATACAGGTATCTACTACCTCGCGAGCGAGCGGTTTTGGAAAAATTTGAAATTTTCAGAGGTAAAACTTGCTTTGTGGTCTATTCTGGCGCTAATAAAGGCAATGATATTTTGTAGTATTTAAAAGAAATTAAATAGAACATTCTGTCTTAGATCAACTTTTCTGCTTGAAGTAGCTCTTCATCGGTTTAATGTAACTTGAGCAAAAACCTTTTTGAAAGCGGATTTCTGATCATTAAAAACATGAAAGTAATTACATGTATCTACCTCGCCGAGCGAGCGTAGCGAGCGAGCGGTTTTGGAAGAAAGTTTGAAATTGTAACGTTAAATATCGCTTCTGTGGTCTGTTCTGGCTCTAGTTACAATTAACATCAGAATTTTGGCAGTTGTGTTAAAAAGATGAAAAACTCATCAAACGAATCCATAAAATTCACATGAGCAAAATACGTTCAGTCATTTGAGCTGAGGGCAGAGATGATAAACTAGTTTCGTTTATAGAATTACAAAGTCAGAATGCACAGCATTGCGAATACTTGAAGCTAGTCTGCAGAAGAAAAAGGGCCATTCTTCTCCTTACGAGTGATTTTCTTTTTTCCTTTGTGAAGAGAAATAAGAGCGATAGTAAAAGTTACCTCAACGAAAAACACTTTTTTATCGCTTGAAGAGTATACAAAATAGGGGCCCATGTAATTGACACAACACACCACACCGCAAATTGCGAGAGGTGCCAATATTTGCAACCGCAAGACGCTCTTATAAGATGAGAGGCCCAAATGCCCCTATCTAGAGTAATATTGGTGCTCTTCTTTGAACAAGGTATTTTCTTTCTCTATTATGTGCCCCATCAGGACAGCAGAGGCAAAAATTACATAGAATAAACAAGTAACCAAAATAAAGAAATCACCTCCAGTGACGAATGTGTGTATTATAAAGTTTTCACTGACTGCATCGTTAGGTGTTCAATAACCAAGATAGCGCACATTCAACTTTAGAAAAAAAGACTATTATTTGGCCTTCGCAATTAAAATGGGGGGGGGGGGGATTGGGGGCAAACTAGAAGTCCATTGGCCATAATTTTGCGTACCACTATGAACGATTTAAGAGGATGATGCAAAATGCCTTTTTTAGGCTTCAATAATGCTTTGAATATAGATTTACGTAATTTATTGTCTACCGATGTGCACGCGCCGTATACGTGCGCTAGGGGCTCACCCACACAAAAAATTAAAATATGAACTCTTCAATACGAAAAGAACAATAATAACCTTACGAACATAAATGACTGTTAGACTCAATAATAAAAGTCGTCCATTTCACTCAGTAACAAGGCGCACATTTTACATTTTTTGTCAAAAAACCGCCCCCATATTTCTACGAAAATACCGTCAATATTCACAAAGGCGCGCACATTTTTTTAACCGTTTTGATAAGAAATAAGGGGCATTTTTTGCGTAGATCCAAAAATTTTTTTGGGGGGGGAGGGGAGGAAGAATATAGCGAGGCGAACCAAAGTGCCCCTGCCCCCCCGCTGCCCCCCCCCCGGGTTCGCCGCGCGCCTGTTCTCAGCAGTGACGAAGCGAAGTTTTCTTGGAAAAAACGTGTTTTCAATAATAAAATCTGGAATATTTTTGATTACCAACTTCTGCACTACAGAACGCTAAACTCTTTGGTTATATTTTTAAACTTGATAGTTAACCAACTATTTTTTGTTTATCGTTTTATGTGAACTGTCTTGTTGATGGATCTATGTTCGTCTTTTCAAGAACTCGAAATAAGACCACCGCTGAGGAATTTGGGGGGGGGGGCCGCCGCGTATTTGGCGATGGCAATTAAACATATATACCGAAAAATTTGCCTTTTGATAGTGAATTATTTAAGAGGACCGGGCGCGTTCATGTGTTGGAACTAAAATCCTGGTATGTTTGTATTTCACATGATGTATTAACAAGAAAAATCATGTAGTATAGTAAACAGAAGTGATGACGTCAAAGTGGTTCGAAAATGACTTACGTGGGAACAATTATAGCCAAACAATAACTCGGTGCAACTGCATGCTGCTCTCCCATTGGTATAGTAACTGGGAAAAAAACATAATTATACCAAGCGTCTTTTTAAAAAATACGATAACAATCCTAACTAGAGCTGTGCTCAGTAAACGCAAATTACCTCCGCCAACGTTACCAAGTAATCATCCACAGACCGTTGGCGGAGGTAATAGCCACAGGGACGTGTCCTCAACTTGCGCTGAAACTACTCTAGAATCAAGTTAACAGGATTCTCTTGTACTTGTAGTCAAACGTTGACTCATTCTAAAATAACTAATGTCAATATCCCTCGTGGCAGGCAGACCTGCTGTGTGGCTCTCTATGGGTCCTATTTTTTTATCGTACCCCGATAGAATTAATGTTCATGCTTGATTCTCCTTAAAGGTAAATGACATGATTGGGGGTAGTCCTCAACTTGGGTTGAAACTACTCTAGAATCAAGTAAACAATGCAAGGATTCTCCTGTGAAAATCTTGACTCATTCTAAAGAAACTAATGTCAATATCCCTCATGGCAGGCAAACCTACTGTGTGGCTCTCTATGGGTCCTATTTTTATTGTGCCCCGATAAAATTAAAATGCTAGTATGTTCATGCTTGATTCTCCTTAAGTAAACAAATTACAGACAAAATGCAGCCAGCTGGGAGATCCATTCCAGCTGGCATATAGTTGGTATATATTTCAACTCATTTGGTTCTTGAGGCATTTTCAAGTGTTCCCAATCATGTCACTAACCTTTAAAGGCATAATATAACAATGTTTCCAGTTTTAAAAATGTGAGCTGCATGATTCCCCATGCTACCAGTGTCTCTGATGATAAGGTCTAAAAATGAATTCCTGAAAATATTGCAGCTTAAAACGATCATTAAGTGCTTTGAAAAAGTGAAAATCATTGAGAGACCATTCCAGTTTTCCCCATAGACTGCTGTGTTGCAGAATTTCCTATCGGCTGATAATTTATTCATGTGCCATTTGTTTCTGCTCATATTTTACTAGTGACAGCATAATTGTCCAAACTTTTGTGTTAGGGTGTTTATTTGTCCATTCAAACACTGTCAGATATGTCAGACAGCAAAGTTTGGCAATTTTTAAACGGGTCTTCAACAGTGCCCAAGTTTAGTTTGGGGGATTTTTTTTTGTTATTTGAAAGCTTTATGCCCCAAAGTCATAACCCTGCAATAATAGATTCTGAATGTCTTTAGGTTTTTTTTAAATCAATTAATGTAAAATCTTTGGGGGGGGGACCCCGAGATTTTCGACTATATTTTACTTTGTAGCATCCAAAGGGTTAATAAGGTGTTAAGGTTATATGAGTTATACCTCATCTGAAAGAGCAGAGTCTGCTTATATAACCTTAACGCCTTATTAACAATTTGGATGCTATACAATGTAAAATATATAGTCGAAAAATTTTAATTGATTAATTTAAAAAAAAAAACTAAAGACATTCAGAATATATTATTGCAGGAATATGACTTTTGGGCATAAAGCTTTCAAATAAAAAAAAAATCCCCAAAACTAAACTTGGGCTTTAATGGGGAAGTGGAACAACTCTGACAAAATGTAGCAAGTACATGTATGTGTCTCTATAACGAATGATATCCGAGACCGGGGGTATTCGTGTAATCTCATTTGCGTACGTGGAGATAGGTTCAATGGGATAATGTCTTAAAGAATTAAATCAAATCCCTTCTGAAAGTAATGAAACAGGGTAAAACTATGAAAACGGTATCCTGAACACTGTCAGCAAATTGAGTGTAATGTCAAGCTATTCATGTCGCAAAGGAGGAACCAACTTGGATCAATCCGAGAACTCTTAATGTTGAGTAAACTAATAAATTATCTTACTTAACAAACTGTTGTATTGCCGTTTATTGCAAAATACAAATTTCTGTTGATTAAACCGAGTTAGTAGAGTTTTAGTATTATTCCGAACAATATCAATTGACTCAAATTCTAATGCCCCTTCACTGCAATAAATTACACCTTCACATTTAATGATGCAATGACAATGACCCTGTAGCTGTAGCCCCAATTGAACCTTAGTGTTTAGCATGCAATAGAACATTATGATATAATAATCGCATTAAAAACATTTTAACATGTATTCATGAAATTAATTAATATAATGGCACTTGATCAGATAATAGATTCTTTTTAATATTTGTTTTTCATGAAATAATTAATGATGATTCATAAAATCTATTTTCCCCAAATAGCTACGAATAATTCCACGACAATTATTAGTTTTATTAAAGCTTGTTTAACAAATTATCTGTGAGATAGGTATTTTGTTATTTTTTTTGTTATTTTGTTTTGTTACTATTGTGTGATCGTTGAAACCTATTTTTGTCTTTGTGTTTGTAACCCTGCCTCCTGCCAGGTGAGAAGAAACCTTTCCTAGTTTCCTTCTCGTCTGGCAGAGGACCTGGGTATATCTGTTTGTAACATCTTTGACTTGTCAAGTTAAAGATGATTTGATTTGAAATAAAGATGATTTATATATCAATCTAACATAACTTGTCCACCAGATTGGGCTATTTCTCCAACAGATGGGACGACTTGTCAAACAGGTGTGGCGATTTGTCCACCTCAGTCACCACTGAGGTGGGGGGATTTGTCCAACCTACAGGACGACTTGTCCAACTGGTGGGGCGACTTGTCCAACAGACGTGGCGACTTGTCCAACAGATGTGGTGACTTGTCCAACCGACGGGACGACTTGTCCAATAGGTGGAACAACTTGTCTTGCTTGATATTGTCAACCATGATGGCCTATGACCTTGAACTTTGTCTAGCATTTTCCTTTTTTAAAACATGTGTGGCATGATGGGGCCAGAGGTAAAACTGTGCCTGCATGACGATTAACAAACTTTCAAACAGACAGACGATACCGATCACAATACTCCTCCATCTTTGCCTTTAGACGAGGCCTTGTGGGTGTGGGTGTGTCCGTCACGCCTTCAAAGCCTCTGACTAGAAGTATCCCGCTCGCCTAGAAAGAGACTAACTCATGCTTATACACTCCTGGCACACCGAAAGATTGGCTGTTATGTCTTCGCCCCTCGCTGGCGTAGTCACCGGGGTTATAGCGTGGTTAGTCTCGTTCTAGGCGTTAGCTGGGTATCGCGCTTACGATGGATATCATTAAGCTCCGAGGCCTTGACCAAAGGCTATCTCCAACTTCGTTGGCTGAGGTACATTTAAAATAACAATAGAACACTCCTCCTCCTCCTCCTCCTCCTCCTCCTCCTCCTCCTCCTCCTCCTCCTCCTCCTCCTCCTCCTCCTCCTCCTCCTCCTCCTTTCCTCCTCCTCCTCCTCCTCCTCCGTCCTCCTTCTCTTCTTCTTCCGTCCTCTACAACTTTTGAAAACTGTTTTTTCTGATAAAAAGAAAAATCTGTTCATCAGTTAAAGCCAATTGTGTAAAAAAGCAGCTAAACTCTGTTCTTCTCATATAAAATGTGTTTATCAACAGATAAACTCGTTTATTTCAAAGACAAACATATTTTTTACTGCAGAGATAAACTATAGTTCTTCATCAGTCCACACTGTTCGTTTGAAGGAATTATTATTTTCCGTTTCATCCCAATCTATTATTTATGCATCTTAAAATTCTATTCATACTCTTTTCCACAGTAAAATCACCACCATGGCTGAATTTATAGTCAAACATGCCTTTATCAAACATGCCTTATCATGCCTTTATTATTCCAAATTACGTTTAAATAATTATAGGATCATACTTATTTGACAATTCTGGTATCAATACAGTTTTGAAATTGTTATTCTCGCCTACTGTATTTGTTTTGTTTTAGGGGGAGAGGGACAGATTGTCGTAGACAAGTGAGTATTTGTATACCACCATGCAACGACGAGTTTATGAAAAAGAGAGAAAAATTAAAACCGCCGAAGGAGAGAACTAAGTTAGTCAATATCATGTATACCAGACAAAATAGGGATGGGGAAAGGACTCAAGGAGACAGTAGTAGAAAGAGGAGGAGAGGAGGAGAAATAGAAGTAGGGTTGTATAGGAACGGAGAGTAGTGTTGTAGAAGAAGAAGAAGGAAAAAATAAAGAAACACAAAAAGAGAAGAAAAAGAAGTAGTAGTATAAGTGAGAAGTGGGAAGTATAGGCCTATGCCAAGTAAAACCCCGGGTAAAAAATAATCTTGTGAGTCTGTGTGAAGACTCACAAAATGATTGAACGTGATATACGACGCATGTTAATTTTCAGTTATACTGATGCTTATTTTAATACAGATGGTAAAAAAAAAATCCGTAAAAAAACAAACAAAATTATAAACCGGAATGAAAAAATGGCGACGAGGATGGGATTCGAACCCACGCGTGCAGAGCACAATGGATTAGCAGTCCATCGCCTTAACCACTCGGCCACCTCGTCCACTTGTCTGCATTGGTGCAGTAAATATTTATAAACACAAGATATCAGACATTCTGACAGTCTCGCAAGAATTCTAACATTTGAGGTAGTTATGGATGTAATTTTGTAATTATTTTCTTCTTATTTTGTTGAAATATCTGTAATGTGTAATGGCTTGTCCTAAGGTTTGTTCTATGTCCCTGTTTAACATGTTTTGCTCCATCATGTTTCATCCTAGTCCCACACCTGTGTCTCTGTGTACTGTCGATCTAACGTTACGTGCATTATGCTTTTCACATGGAGCCAGCACTGCGCTGTCCTCGCCTCGTGTACCGCCTACCCGCCGGCGCGGCCAGCAGTTCAGTGTCATGTCTGGCGCATGCATGCAGTCCTGCTGAGCCTGAGCTGAGCAGCAGCAGCTCCTTAGCAAATCAAACCACACACGCGACAGAAAAGCGAAGTTTAGGCAGCAGCGAGATCCGGATCTGGATATTGTAAGTTAAATACCCTTTTGTGGAAATAGATATGGAGGCGCATCTATAGACATGATAGAGTTCTACAAACATGCAACTTGTGAACGATTATATTATTTCCTGCCTGTACGTTCTGATGCTTCGGATTCTGATTGTGGTGTGTTTGCTGTTTGCGGCTGCCATCATGGCCATTATGGCCATGCTTGGCTGCAGCTGCAGGACCACTGACTACAACGGGTGGGAGTTGCTAATTACTGCAATAACACCTCTAGACTAGTAGTAGACTGACATGACTGATGGAATCTGTCTCCAGTAATATTCGCACCCATTGGCATTGCTGTAGACTAAAGGCTTTAAAGCCTCCATTCCTCCTCGATACGGAAAACGGAGAAAAATCGCGGAAATGGGAAGGACTGTAACGCGGAAAATGGGAAATCATGAAATGCTGAAGTAATAACCTTAAAATTGGTTGTAAATTACAAAATAAACAATTATTAAAATGTCTAAACCATTCTTTAACTAAATCACTAAGCATTAGAGTATAGAGAAACTTAAGCTAGCAAACCGCTCTATGCAGGCCCCTCTGCCGACAGTCTTTCTCACTACCATGACTACGGCTGCTACATTTCATGAGGCTGAGTTGTAATCATGCAAATATTATAGGAAATATATGGTGTTTAATGTTTATATACGTGATTTTGAGTAACGCGGAAAATCACGGAAAATGGAAAATTTGAAAAACGGAATTTTGATTTTGTAAAATGGAAAAACGGAGGCCTTACTGTAGACCTAATAATAGGTCTGAATATTTGGGGGCTTTAATTCTCACGACATTGTCGGCCAGCCCCCTCATCAGGAATGGGAGGCTGGTCAACTGATGATGTCAAGCAATAACAGTTAGATCTAACGTTAGTCGGTAAAAATGTGAAGCCCGCGCCCCTGAATATTGAGTAGACAGATTCCATCAGTCTACATGTACACCCCCAGCCCAGCAGACTCTTGATCTCGGTCTACAGCTAGTATAATATTGGTTGACACTTGACAATTGCCATTGCAGCAAATCTCTTCTTGTAAAAGTTATAGGATGGATGCCTTTAAGTAGGGTAATGGGTATACTCATTTTTCCCAAGAACTTGCAGAGACTGGAATAAACTACCTGATAATATCATACTTTCAAAACTAAAATGTAGTTGAAACACCCTAGGTTGCAAATCGCAAACATTGCTTGCCAAACACCCATTGGTCTACGACTACGTGTAGCTTTTTACCTCTTTTTAGTAAGCAGAAATGATTCATTTTTAAAACTAAAAATGCCACCAAGGTAACATGGTCAACATGTAAGATATGAATACAAACTTTGTAAGAAATGACTTGCCCCAATCTTAACACTTGAGTGCTCATCGGCGAACCTGTTCGCCCAGGGTTGACTATCACTCATATATCGAGCCGAAACCTGTTCGACGAGAAGACAATCGGATCCATATCTTTTAATTCGAATGACAAATGTCACTGAAGTTCCTACCAATGAAATTTATCGTAAAATGAATACACAATGAACCAAATAAATGAGTTAAAATGTATTGTCTTGATAGCATTTGCGATTTTACAGAAAATCATACAATTTGGAAAGGTTATACACATTAGTCCGAAACAATCCAGTCCCTGGTTAGCACACCTGGATTTTTAGCCCAGCACCCAAAGTGTTAAAATACAATTTTTTTTGGAGAAATTTTAAGCTGGTTTTGGCACAGCGTCATTCGTTTCCATAAAGCCAGAGGTAGCTGCGCGCTCATCATGTTCATTGTACACAGTGCGGCAGCGCCACAATTTTTGATTGGGGGTACCAGCAAATAAATTGCCATTTGTAAATCAAAATGTTGTTTACATACATAGAGCTCCGCCTTCCTTATCCTTTGACTCCTATTTTGTCGTAAATTACATTAAAAAAAATATTGTTAACATAATTTTGCCTACAAATATTTTATAAAATGGAAGTAGGGTGGGGATTGAGTATCCGGACACCTAATTTTCACAATTTTTCTGGATATGTTGCTAAAAAAACATACTTTTCAAATGATAGTATTTCATTCAAAATCAAGATTTATGGGAAGAAAAATAGTTGCTGCATCCACGGGTTCTGTTTGCAACTTTGCGTGCTAGTTCCCCGTTCCCTGACGTGTGAAGCGCCGTTCAAACGTGTGGTGTCCGGGTACTCGGCCCGTCCGGAAATACAACCTCTCATGATACAATATATCAGAAGTGATTATTTAATAAATGGCATAGTCTTTATTTCAGACTAAAATATTGGGACTGCAAAGTGTTTACTATTCTCCTATATGGATTGTTACTCCTTGAGTAAGACTATCAGCCTGACCTTTCTTCAAGTCACAGGTTTCTTTTGTGGCTCGCAATTGCGTGCATGTATAATTCAGTGACAGAGCTTAATGGAAACACAGAAAGGACAAATTTCTGTGGAAATGGAAAAAG